>JAXCMG010000069.1:1036808-1056628 GCA_034642415.1 Podarcis siculus
AAAGAAAGAAAGAAAGAAAGAAAGAAAGAAAGAAAGAAAGAAAGAAATGCTTACACAAACTCACACTCTTTGTGAGAGAAGAATAGAGCAGAGTCACCACTGGTCTTTGGATTTCTAAATGTACAAGAGGGCAAATAAATGCTAATTAAACACAATATGAATAGTTCACAATTAAAACCATCTTAAATATGTACACTGAAAGCCTATCTACACAGGAGCGTTCTAAAAATTAATACAGATTGTGGGTGTGCAATTTTCATCATGACTGCTGCATCTTGGGAGGAGAGGATTAACTCTTTGCTCCACAGCCATGATCCTCATGACTTTGTTTACTGGGCTCTTTCTCTCTTTCTGTCCTGACTCTTTAACTTTGTTCCAATTGGGCAAATTCATTGGGCTAAACTGCTACAGATGTCTTCAAGACCGTTATTCAAGATTGCTTCCTATTCTCATTCAAGGAAATATTAGTCATTAAATCCCAGCTCCTGTTCTCTTAAACACTCCATATTTGCTGTGAGCACAGAAGGAATAGCAGCTAATCCCCATTTCTGATTCTCTCTGAACAAAAATGATTCCTCTTCTACTTCTTTCCCTGGTAAATCTGCCATCAGATGAGTCACTCTGTACTCTAAATCTGTGGCACATTCAGCTGTACTGCAAGAAGAAAATGATTCACCCACCAAGGTCAATAATATTGATGGTTTGAGGCTACTTAGGGGGGCACATCCACAGTCATTGGAGTCATCTTCAATCCTCATCATGCCATGCTTATCTCCTAAGAGCTATTATAGTGACAGAGACACAGAGTGGTCCAACTTGAATACCAAACAATTTAGAGCAAGTAGGACAAAGATAAGCGAGATAGAAATAAGCATGGCAGAGCTGACTTTGCTTGCTGCAACTAAAGCCAGAAATACTATTACGCGTGCTCACACACTTACGCCTGTACAGATGAGACAATTTAGGTGAGTTCAAGCGTGTCGTGCATTCAATTAATGCCATCCATGGAATTCATTCACAAGCTCAAAAGCAATTCTGACATCATGATCAGAGAGAATGACAGGGGAGAGAGAACCTTTGTCATAATGAACAAGTCAATTTGCATACTAGATGCTGAGAAATAGCTATTTTTTTAGGTTAATACCATCAGATCGGGGTGTATGGAGTGGTGGAGAGGGGTCACGTCATGCTCCTTCTGTGGTAGGGTTGCCATAGTTAAAATCCGGACACAAAAGTTGTTGAGCTCTCTCTTTTTTTGGCCACAGTTGTTCAGCATTTTTCTTTTTTGCAAAAGCATAAAAAGTTAAGTTTTTGAGGATTTTTTTTTTAGGAAATTCTCCCAAAAAATCTACACTTCTGTATCTTTGGATTGTCAAGACACCCTGATCTAATTCATGCTGCTTTGTACAAATCCCACTTCATGTCAGACAAAATCCTTGCCTTAGCTTGGGATTCAGGATCCAATTGCAGTTCACATCCCTAAAACACACCACTCTGGAAAGCATCCTCAGCAAATGTCGTAATGAATGTTATCCATGATGGTACCACTGGGCATTCTTTCTTTTGAGCTCTTGCATTTGGCTGTACATAGAATGAATGGGGCTGTGGCACCAAGTGATCTGTGTTATGCCACATTGTGAATTGAAAGTATGCCATATTAAGGAATCACTCAGGTACACAATATTAGACGTCTCTGCTATGCTTCCTGTCCACTCTATGTGAAGTCAACACTGTGTGGGTGGAATTCATATCACCTATATTTTAATATCTCAAAGACTTGACACCTCTCTGAATTCATATCCTGGGATAAATTACATGAGCATCTAATAAAAATAGCATAGTAGTTAAATGTTCACTTCTGATGCTAGAGTGTAGTACATAATAAAAGCAATTAAAATGCATCCCCTGCAATGTTCAAGTGTTACTTTTCCTACAGTGCACTGTGAAAGCAACAGACAGGCTCACAATAGAGCCATTGCAGATGGAAAGAGCATATTAAGTCAACTCGCACAACTTATTTTTCTCAGAGATTTTCTGTTTTGTATGATACATTTTTTAAGCCTGTAAGGTGGCGGGCAGACACCAGGAGACCTCCACATGTTGCTGGACTACCACTCTGAACATCCCTGAACATTGGCCATAATTGGTGGAGCTGATGCTAGTTGTGGTTCAACAAAATCTAGAAGCATCAGGTTCCCCAGCCTCTGATGCAGGGGGACCTAAAGGCCTATTTTCTTCAATGGTTCTAATGATGGAAGGCTACATTTGACAAAACAACAGTTTGTAACTGTATGAAGAAGTGAGACTCTTCAAGTTCAAACCATAAACTGAAAGAAACTGACAGAGTTTAGACATTTCCTGACATTTGTCATGCTGTGTGTATGTGTATCCCTCCCTTCAACCTTGTTGACTCTTTTCCCCAGCCTTCCCACATTAAGGGGGAGAATCTGAAGTGAAATTCTTTGCATATTCAGCTGAATGCACAACAAATCCTACTGAAAAGTCTGAGAATCATACAAGCATAGAATTATAGAGTTGGACATCTAGTTCAACCCTATGCAGTGCAGAAATCTCAAAGCATCCATGACAGATGGCAATCCAACCTCTGTTTCAAAACCTCCAGTGAAGTAGAGTTCACACATCTTCCCCTGTTGAACAGCTACCCCTCAATGTCTACATTCCAGTCATGAGTCTTACCTGACCAGGTTTAAATAATGCCTATTAGGTAATATTTGCTACCCTGTATTAAGAGCTCAAATTTGTCTTGCTTGTTTCCCATACTCTGTGCCTTAGTATAGATTCTACTGAAACCACAAGTCATGCCCTCCAGCTGCTTTCTTCCTGCTACTTTCTTCCTTTACCAGGTTTCTATAGCACCATCTCAGTTTCCTGTGCATCAGTGAAGCTATAACCCCAGGTGTCCCCATGTCATCTGCAATATTGTGTCCCTCTCCCTCAGAATTTAAAGCTTTCCTGAACAGTTTTGCAAGACTCTTAGCAAGTACTTTATTACCAACTGCTGTAAGGTACAAACCACCTCTTGCCAAAAGTCCTTCCTTAAATACACAAGAGACCATGGTCCATGAGCCCAAACCTTTCCTGATGACAGCATCTGTGCAGCCTGTGGTTTACTTCCAGTATTTTTCTCTCTCTTCCTGGACCATGACCTTCAACAGGAGTGTTGTGGGGGCACCTGTGTCCCAAGGCCTTTCAGCTTCCTCCCCAGAGTCTCATAGTCCTGTGCTGTATGTTGAAGGCTGTGTCTCGCAGTATCATTTCTACCTGCTCAAATAAGAAAGAAGGGGTTGTGGTTAGTAGGCTTTATAAGACTTGGCAACTTCTCTATCATGTTGCAAATCTTTTCACCTGGAAAACACCTCCCAGGACATCCAGTTTCCTCCACACACCACTGTCTCTGTCCCCCTCAGTAGGGAGTCACCTACCATCACCACATATCTCTATATCTTCTGGGGAGTGGCAGGAATAGTTCTGTATGCTATATGTTCCACAGCCACCCTGGTGTGTTCTGATACCTGCAATTTCTATCCTTGCTCCTCTGGCCCAGAATCAGTGTCCGAGGTGACCACATGGAATCAGTTTTGCAGCTCTAGTGACACAGCATGGCTCCTGACAGACACCTGTATTCAAAGGCATCAGATTCATATCCAGCATGAGTAGTAGCCACTGGATTTTTCAAATTCCCTTTTAAAGTTATCCAAGTTTGTGACCATAGCTAGTGCTGTGCTGAAAATTTATCCTGTGGTTTCCACGCTACAGTTCTCCATCAAATTATGGGGAAAGAAATTCAATTGAAAAATTATCAAAAGGGAAGAGACTTTTTGGTGAAAATCTCAAGAGAGAGGTGCTTTGCTTACTGTCAAGGTGGCCAAGGGGTGCTTGTGAGTGGCCTTTCTTTGATATCCAGGGGTCAGCCTTCCTGGGTTCCCACATTTCTTGAAACCCCCAAGATGTCCATTATCTGAGTTCTCTTGTAAGCACATGGGAGAGCAGTCTGTGCTTACTGTGCACCTAGCTGATAGCTCTTTGTTGTTTTTTGTTGTTGTTTTAAAATAAAAGTTTTCAAAGAATTCAGTGTGGAAAGTTTGTGTGGGTTTTTGTTTTTTTTTTTAAAAAAAGAAAGGACTTCTTTTAAAACTAAAAGTCAGCACACCAATCTCTGGCACTCAATAGCCAACTTCCCTGTATCCCCATACTTAAATTAAAGATCAGAACAAGACATCATGAGGTACCTTCTCCCATGGGTCCTTCTGACATCACAGAGCACTGGTGGCCAAGGAGGTTACAGATGCTTAATGGGAAGAAAATACACAGATCACTCACAGTCACTTCACAATGGTACAGTAAGCTCACACCCACCAAAAATATAAAGACTAAGCATCTTAAGAAAGAGGCAGAAGTATAGAACCTTCTTAGGTGCCATCTACAGTATATGTTTTAAGCACTATGCTAACACATTAAACCATCACGACATCCCCCAAAGGATCTTGAGAAGTGTAGTTTGCTAAGGGTGCTGAGAATTGTTAGGAGACCCCCTATTCCCCTTACATGGCTACCGCTCCCAGAACTCCCTGGGAAGAGGGATTGTTTGCTAAGCTACTCTGAGAATTGTAGCTCCACGAGGTGAACAGAAGTACAACAGTGCTTTAAACGGATGTGGCCTAGATAAAGGAAAAATTTCTTTTCGAGAAAGGACTATTTCCAGCCCTATGCTACTCACCATTTACCTTGTTTACCTTGGCTTTTTCCATGTAAGAGATATCTTTTTAAGACTTCTGATTGTGAAGTCTTGAAATCTGGTTCAACTGATTTTAATTTGACACTGTTATATTATTGAAATGACAGCCTAGCAGTTCGAAAGCATACCAGTGCGAGCAGATAAATAGGTACTGCTGCGGCAGGAAGGTAAAAAGTGTTTCCATGCACTCTAGCACTCTTCATGGTTTCCTGTTGTGCCAGAAGAGGTTTAGTCATGATGGTAACATGATCCGGAAAAGCTGTCTCTGACCAAATGCCGGCTCCCTCAGCCTGAAAGCTGAGATGGGCATCACATCCTATAGTCAAATTCGACAAGACTTAACCATCCAGGGGTCCTTTATCTTTTACTTTTACAGTACCTACTGAAATGTGCCCTGAGACCTTATGGTGAAGGATGGGTAAGAAATCCAATCAATAATTACTGATAATACTAATAAAAACTGTGTGCTGTCTGAAGAATGACTTCCTTTTGTTTTGAAACACCTGCCATTCAATTTCAGCGGGTGACCTTGGGTTCTAATGCCCATTTTCTCCACATCATGTATTCCCTTACTTTTCCCTAAAGTAACATGCCCCCCCCCAAAAAAAACCACCTTTCTAAACTTTCCTTCTAGTGGACTTGCTCCAGGCCTTTTATTAGTTTGTTTCATCTCTCTGTGTGAAGAATCCTGCTTCAGGGAAGCTTGGAGGTTGTGGAGGTGGCAGATTTGGGGGCACTGCATCTACAGGATTGCTGATTTGCTTGGTTCTTTCACACTTCATGCCCACACGCATTGAATGAATAAATTTATTACGGTCATAGACCAGAAGAACAGAAAAAAAAACATAAAAGACAACAGTAGTTTACGAGGGAATGATGGTGTCAATTAAAAGTTGTAAAATTATACATAAAAACAATACACATATGCACACACACCCACACACACGCACATATATACTCATATATGCACTACAATATATGTATAGACTTAAAAAAAAAGGGGGGGGCTTGTCCAAGGGTCAGATCTTTTACTTTTTTACAACTAATGCCCTCCGCTTGATCGCGGCCGCAGAAAACTTGGCCACTTTCAGTGTTACTTCTGGGTTTTTATCTCCTAGTAGGATTTTCAGCCGCTGAGATTCAGATCGACCTGGAAATTTCTGAACGATAGGGGAGATAAACAGTGACCTGATATCCCCGTAAAGGTCGCAGTGTAACAACACATGTGAAGCCGTTTCCACCTCCTTCAGACCACATGGGCAAACTCGTTCGGCATAGGGTGTGCCCTCGTATCTGCCCTTTAGTAAGGCAGATGGCAGTACATCAAATCTGGTAAGGGTAAACGCCCGCCTATATTTTGCGATTTGTAGATCCAGCAAATATGGGGTTAGATTAAACCCTTTTCCATAATCTTGGATAGCTGGATATTTATCTATCTTGCTCATATGGTCCTGAAGCTCTACATCTCCTATTCGCTGGCTCACCATCATTTTAGCCTTTTCAAAACCTGAGGCTATAAGTTCTTGTGGGGAAAGCCCCAGGCCCTTCAATTTTTCATAAAGCGACAATCTCCATTTAGACTGGAACGGGTCTAGTAAAGTCAATGGAGCCACTCCCACTGGGAAAAATATGAGTTTTAGCCAGAAGTGAATCTTCAGGATCCATATCCTGGCATTAATAGGGAGTTGACCTACCTCCAGCCTAATGGCAGTGTTGGAGACACAGGTAGGTAACCCTAGTAGGGAGCAGTAAAATTTAGTTTGTACAGATTCCAGGGACTTGAGTTTTTGACAATTAAATATCTGGGTGCCATACATCAGTTGTGGAAGTATTTTTGCAACAAAGACCTGGGAGGCGGCAGGAACATATTGACCTCCTTTTCTGTAAAAGAATCTTATGATAGCTCTAAAAGATCTTTGCGCATTTACAATAGAATTCTTAATCTGATGGCACCAAGATCCCTTCTCATCAAAAATTATTCCAAGATATCTAAAAGATGTTACTTGCTCAATAGGTTGGTTATTAATTTTCCATTTATGTCGGAGTTTTCTCTTGGGGAACACCATAATTTTTGATTTAGTGTAATTTATTATTAGGTGTTCAGCTTCGCAATACTCTGTAAGAGCTCGTAAAAGTTTTCTTAGACCCACACAAGAGAAGGAAATAAGTGCCGCATCATCTGCGTACAAAAGGACTGGGATTGGTATATTGTTAAGGTTTGGGGAATGAGTACTTGCTTCCTCCATCTTTCCGACTAAGGAGTTTATATAGAAGTTGAATAGAATAGGGGCAAGAACACAGCCTTGCTTGACACCATGGAAACTTTGGATTTCCTTTGATAGGTTCCCATAACGGTCGCATCTAACACGGATCCGAGTATTTTCATGTAGTCTACGGATAAGAAGCAAAAGACGTCTATCGATGTTTGTGGCATTTAATTTTTCCCAAAGTCTGTGCCGGGGTATCGAATCGAAAGCTGATTTGAAATCTATAAAGGCTACATAGAGAGAGCCTCCTTTCTTTGAGGTGTATTTCTCCACTAGATGTTGCAATACCAGTCCTTGGTCTAGAGTTGATCTATGTGCCCTGAAACCAGCCTGGGCTTCCTTTAGGATGTGCTCCTGTTCCAGCCAGTCCGCAAACTTTTCACGTAAGTGAGTTGCATAAAGTTTGCTAATGATGCTTAAGAGACTGATTGGTCTGTAATTGGCTGGATCAAGTTTACAGCCTTTCTTGAATATGGGAACGATGATTGCCAATCCCCAGTCCTCTGGTATTATTGCTGTTTGATCTATGCTGGTGAAAAGGGTGGCAGGGACTGGGGCCCACCAGTCAATATTGGCTTTGAGAAGCTCAGGAGAGATATTATCTGCTCCCGGGGCTTTTCTATGTTTGAGTGCCTGAATAAGCCTCCTAATCTCCGCAACCGACACCGGAGGCCACTCATCACCTGCCGCACACTGTATTAGTGGCTGTGTCAAAGGCAGAGCTGAATATAAAGATTGGAAAAATGCCTCCCAAGTCCCTGCAGGTATAGTATACTCCACTTCTGAGGAAGTAGATCGCACTCCATTTGCTACCAGTCTCCAGAAGGAGCCCACACGCATTGTTTGAAAGCATGGATGGGGCAGTATTTCTGAGTAAATGTGTTTCCACTGTTATTTTTCTAGTGTTCCACAGCATGCAGTTTTAAAATTAAAAGTCTGGCTCCGCAGTGCTGATTTTGACGAACCTACGAAAATGATAAGCAAACATTGTCATGTTCATCAGTATGTAAAAGGAGAGTTAGCAATCCACACCTTCGACAAGGGCCAGTCTTTTGCAATTCATTTGTCTGTCTGTTTGTTTGGGTAGATTAAATAATTGTCTTCAGGTGCTATTCTGATGCACCTCTATGAATATAAATGGCAGAAATCTGAATATAGATTGTAATCATTTTTTATGGTCAAATTGTGCAACTAAACATCATAATGGCTTGGCATCCTTTCGTACACAGAGCTTACGTTCAAACAGTACCCAGAGGTTATGGATCTAATTAACAAAATCCACAGCTTGAAGAAATTCCACATTGCCATAAAACATCTTGATTCTTCCCTTCTCAATCTGAAGGAAGGCTAATTCACAAGCTTGATAGAGACATGCCTTTTGCCACCACAGAGGTAGTGATAGCGCGCTGTCACTCAGGATTTTCACACATTCTGAGTTTTCACAAAGAACAAGCCATCTTTGTGGTCACTGATACATTTTTGAAGTCGCAAAGTTTTTCACAAGCACTTAGTACTACTTCTCACCAGAGTGGAACAAGTGAAAGGCTCAGGCTGTTGACATGATCGCCCCTGAGCACCCTCTCCTGTTTTATTGAGTCCGTTTGGCTCCCTGGTATACTCCAGAGCATAGGGCAAGGGAACAACTGGGAGACGGCTCGAATGCAAGTAGAGGAAAAATCTGGTTGAATGTAATGGAACACTGGTGAGATATCATCAAGCCTACCTAGTGGCAGTGAAGGATGCAAATAAGGCTTACTTTGCTGCCTCTGTTGCATTCTCATTGTGGCATCCAGCAGAGCTTTTCCAAGTAGTGCAAAGAACAGAAGGAGGTGGCAGAACTGACAGCAGCTCTCTGTGACTTTTTTGCAAAGCATTTTGAGGATAAAATTGCTTGTCTTCACCGGGATCTTGACGCCACTGTTATAGCAGATGAATCTCAAGGTGTGTCTGGAGCACAATCTAGTCCCATTGTGTTGGATGAGTTTCAGTTGGTATGGCTTGAGGATGTGGACAAGGTGCTTAGATCGGTCAGGATAACTATTTGTATCATAACTGATAAAAACTAGCAGGAAGGGCCAGGGAGGTGATCAATGCTAGACTGGTGTCTTGCCTAGATAATGGACTGGATGAGAGCCAACAAACTGAAACCCAAACCAGATAAGATTGAGGCACTGTTAGTGGGTGGTTCCCTAGGCTGGATGGCTGGGAGGTTTCCTGCCCTTCCTCCAAAGGAGCGGGTACGTAGCTTGGGGGTATTATTATACCCTTTGCTGTTGATTGAGGCTCTGGTGGCCTCAGTGGTACAGAGTGCCCTCCCTCAGCTTCAGCTGGTGGCCCAGCTGCACCCCTATCTGGACAGGGATGGTCTTGTTAGAATTCCTGCTCCATGATTACAGTCATGGGATTTTTGTCTTTCACATGACAGTGTATGTTTTGACTCCACAGAATGGGATGTGACGGAGACAGGATGTTTGTGTTACTGTGTTCCATGAAGTGGGACTATTGTCCTTTGTTCTTTTTCTCTTTGCTGTCTGATGCTAGAGAGAGAGGGAGCAGTGCTCCGTGTGTGTTTATATGTAAATAAAGTAGATTAGCCAAAATGATGAGTTGCTGAGGTCTGTTACACAACTGTGGAAACTCTGTGGATCCCTAAGTGTGCCGATGTTGGTTGGCATTGGTTGCTGTGATGTTCAGGATGAAGAAAGCTTCTGAACATAGCTGTCAACATTTCCCTTTTTAATAGGGAATTTCCCTTATTCCGAATAGGATTCCTCGCAAGAAAAGGTAAAAGTTGACAGCTATGCTTCTGAAGCTCCCAAATGATCGACCAGGAGGGAAAGAACATGCCAGTCAGGCATGTGTCTCTGCCAGGGTCCTACTTGAGTGTAGGACAAGCCTGACAAGCCTAACGTCTGTTGTCTATGCTCAGCTAACCTCCAGGTTAGTTTACTGCAGCACGTTATATGTAGGCCTACCTCTGAAGACGGTTTGGAAACTTCAGCTGATCCAGAATTCGGTTGTCAGGATACTCACTGGGGCAAGATGGTTTGAGCATATTACACCGATCCTGGCCCAACTGCACTAGCTGCCAGTTAGCTCCTGGACCCAATTCAAAGTGCTGGTTTTGACCTATAAAGCCTCAAATGACTCGGGACTGCCTCTCCTTATATAAACCAACCTGGGCTCTGTGATCACCAGACGGTCGGAGGGTGGCAACATGAAAATGGGCCTTTTCCCATTGGTGGATTGCTCTTCCAAGTGAGATTTGTCTGGCATCTTCATTTTATACATCTTTAGGTGCCAGACAGAAATGCTTCTCTTCAACCAGGCCTTTGGCTGCTTAAGATTCTATGGACTTTAAAATGTGCTTGTGGGAAGGTTTTCGTTGGTTTTGTTTTGTTTAACTATTCATAACCTTTTTCCTGCATTTTTATCTTGTGAATTGCCCAGAGATCTTCCGACGAAAGGCGGTTTATAAATTCAATAAATAATAATAATAGCTTTTAATCTGTTACTTTCTAGACCCTTTTTTTAAATAACAGGAGTGCACACTGCTCTCCACTTTCATTCATACATCTTTCCAATGTAAGGCTGGTATTATCATTGAATATGTAGCTTAGTGTGCGTACAAATCATGCAGCCCCAGCCTGTTCTCCATATTCCTAACTCATGGCGCATAATTCCTTAGTCTGACAGCTCCAAAGCAACCCTGGAGGCCAATATTCTTGCTCTTTTGCCATTCTAGTGTCTCTGCAGCAAATTTGTAAGTGGCAGAGAAACAGAAGATTTTGATATATGCCAAGACCTTTCCTGATAATGTGCTAGCTACCCCAGCTCCCTCTCCACAAAAAAATATAATAGGCCTATCAATTTATGTAAGACAAGCGGAGGCACTCGGTTATTTAGAAATTAGTAGAACAAAACATGTGGCTTCCTTCTGAGAGCAGAGGATGTACGTTACTCCTCTCTTGTTCCTTACAGCAGATCAGAATCTCTTTCTCCTCCTCCCCTCTTCTGATTCTAAAATGAGGCAAATAGTTCGGCATCTCACTCCAGTTTAGCTGGGGTGAAACAGCTTAAATCCATTGTTGTTGTGTGAGCAAATATTATAACAATCTTGCTGTTTTAGTGTGGCAATTCAAATCCGGACATTGATGAATAGTTGTGCCTGTTGAACTGTAACTCATTTGAGAGCTGTATTACTGAATCCCAACTCACTGAACAGGTGCATAGCCCTCCATTCCATCACATGGCATAATGGGATGATGCTTGATTATCAAATACCTTTCAGCCACTGCTATGCTAGATGTGCCCAACTAGCTAAGAAGGAAGAACAATAGCAGAGCAAGTTGCACAAGCAGTGCGTCCTCTTTTCCATCTGAAAAATGACCTAGCCACTGTGATCCATGCGATGGTCACCTCCAGACTTGATTATTGTAACTCGCTCTATGTGGGGCTGCCCTTGAGACTGACCCAGAAACTCCAGCGGGTGCAGAATGCCGCAGCGAGACTCCTTACAGGGTCCTCGCCGCGGGATCACATTCACCCAGTGCTATACCAGCTTCACTGGCTCCCGGTGCAATACAGGATCAGGTTTAAGGTGCTGGTTTTAACCTTTAAAGCCTTATATGGCCTAGAACCCCAATACCTACAGGACCGCTTTTCCTGGTATGTTCCACAGAGGAACTTATGGTCTTCAAATAAAAACATATTGGAGGTCCCGGGCCACAGGGAGGTTAGGCTGGCCTCAGTCAGAGCCAGGGCTTTTTCGACCGTGGCCCTGATCTGGTGGAATGCTCTGTCACAAGAGATGAGGGCCCTGTGGGACTTGACATCTTTCCGCAGGGCCTGCAAGATAGAGCTGTTACATCAGGCCTTTGGCCAAGGCACAGTCTGACCCCCTCCTTCTGTAATCCTCATAGAACTCTAGCCCAATGGTTGCCATTAATTTGACTCTGAATTGATTTTAGAATGAATTGACTTTAGAATGCATTTCAATTAATTTATTGTGATTTTATGTAAACTGTGTTATTTTTACTGTTGTTAGCCATTGTGAGACCAGCTTCGGCTGGGGAGGGCGGGATATAAATAAAATTATTATTATTAATTATTATTATTATTGCATTGAACATCCACATGTGAGAAGTTGTTTTTGCATAAGCACCTATGCTTGAAGTGGGAGAACTATATATTGGTTGCATGCACAACACTGACCAACTACCTGTTATCCATGCATGCCTAGGGTTGCCATACATCCAGAATTTCCCAGACATACCTGGAATACTGCAGTCGGAAGCAGTGCCATTTTTGCCAATTTCCCTTAAAAATAGCTAAAAGAGAAAAGCTCAACAACTTTTGTGTATGTATGCATATTTTGTGCATCTGGATCACACTTAGTTATCTATTGGCTTGATGGCTCATTGTTCCTCTTCTTATAAATAAAAATATATGTTTAAAAATTCCACTTTCTTTCCTTTGAATACATTTGACACTGCTCAAACTGCCCAAGGCTCTGCAGAGGAACGTGAAACACAATCAGATCCTTGCATCAGCTGGCAATTGCTGAGTCAGGAAACAGAAGGACCTGCTTCCAGCCAGGTGCATGGATGAGGCCCAAGGACAACAGATAGCAAGCCAGAGGCTCCCTGTCATGGTGTGGGTGGTGCAGGAAGTAAAATGGTAGCTGCTAAAATCCTGGCTCAGCATCCCAGGTGCCCTATATTTCTGCACTTTGCCTATATTATTGGTATCAAAAAAAGTGCACCTGAAAGAAATAGGTGTTCAGTAAATTGACCCTTAGGTAATGGGACCCCTGACCATTAGGTCCAGTCGTGGACGACTCTGGGGTTGTGGCGCTCATCTCGCTTTACTGGCCAAGGGAGCCGGCGTACAGCTTCCAGGTCATGTGGCCAGCATGACTAAGCAAAGCGTGTTCTCCCTGAAATGAGAGCACGTATTGCAGTGGGGTCTGCCAGGCCAACCCTCTGTTGCCAGGCAGGTTAAATGGTGATTGCCTGAAGCAACGATTGGATGACCGGGTTGCTGGGGCCAATTGCATGTTGCAAATTGGGTGGGTGGGACCAAAGGCTTTAAATATTGGGGCACTCCACTTTTGCTTTCTCTTTCGCTGAGTTTCCTCTTCCATGTGGCAGCCCTTGAGATATTTGAAAATGGCTATCCTATCTCCTCTTGGTCTCCTCTTTTCCAAGCTAACCTTCACAACTCCTTCAAGCGCTCCGTATAGGGCTTGGTTTCCAGAACCGTGATAATCTTGGTCACCTCCTCTGCACATGTTCCAGCTTGTCAACATCCTTTTAAAATTGTGATGCCCAGAACGGGACACAGTATTCCAGATGTGGTCTGACCAAGGCAGAATAAAGTGGTATTATTACTTTCCTTGATCTGGACACTAGACTTCTGTTGATGCAGCCTAGAAGAGCATGAGCTATTTTTGCTGCTGCCTCAACATGGATGTAAAAGTAAAAACAAACCCTACTAAATCCCCTTTCATTCCCCCTCACTTGCCTAACTCTCATTCTGCTCCCATAGCTCCTTCAGCATGATAAAGGTAAAGGTAAAGGTAAAGGATGAGGTCCAGTCATGGCCAACTCTGGGTTTGCAGCGCTCATCTCGCTTTATTGGCCGAGGGAGCCGGTGTACAGCTTCCGGGTCATGTGGCTAGCATGACTAAGCC
Source organism: Podarcis siculus (assembly GCA_034642415.1). Lineage (NCBI taxonomy): Eukaryota > Metazoa > Chordata > Lepidosauria > Squamata > Lacertidae > Podarcis > Podarcis siculus. The sequence continues at coordinate 1,050,526 of JAXCMG010000069.1, forward strand.
GCTTCTGGCGAACCGGAGCAGCGCACGGAAATGCCATTTACCTTCCCGCCGGAGCGGTACCTATTTATCTACTTGCACTTTGACGTGCTTTCGAACTGCTAGGTTGGCAGGAGCAGGGACTGAGCAACAAGAGCTCACCCCGTCACGGGGATTCGAACCACCAACCTTCTGATCAGCAAGCGCTAGGCTCTGTGGTTTAGACCACAGTGCCATCCGTGTGCCTTAGTACAGTATAGTATAGTATAGGAATGGATTATTTTTCAGCTACCACCTCAGCTCCCTTTTTGTATACAAGCACAATGCCGTTCGCACTCTAGTCATTTCTGAATGGCTGGTAGAGCAAGAATGCTGCTGAACTTCGAACTCCCATCATCCCTGACCAATGGGCACGATGGCTGGGGCTGATGGGTCTACTTTGGCCAACACTGGCAACCCATGCTTTGTTTCATCCACTTTTTTGCTTACAGCAGCCTTTGCCAATCTGATGCCCTCCAGATGTTCATGCTGGCTGAGGCTCATGGGAGTTGTATTCTCAAACATCTGGACAACCAGGTTGGAGAAGAATGGCTTCACAATTCTGGAATCTGGTCCAGAGGCCATTAATTCAGGCAGGCCATTTCTTCCCCATAGGTTAGCAATCCTATGTGGTGGAACTAAGGGAGAGATAAAGGAAATCAGACAGGGGGAATGTATCAGTGGCACAGAGGGGAGGCATAGGTTGAAAGAACAGCAACCAGGAAATGACTCAGCAGACAGAACAAAAAAGGACATAGAGAAGATTTACAAAGTTTGTTGAATGATTTTTTAAATGACTGTTTTATGCAACTCTTCCCTAACTTCTGACTGGTAGCGAACAATTCTGCTAACATTTATGTCTAATGGTAGAAACCTAGTCCAAATCCATATACTACTGTAAAAACAAAACCTTCAGCAGTAATCATAGCCCATATCACAAATCACACCAGGCCCAGTATTTCCAGAAAACAATATACCAATCCAAACTATGCATACATCCTAGCAATGGGAAAATGTATGCTTTCTGTGCTTGCTTTCATTTTTCACTTTTTGTGTTTGTGTAAGGCGAGTTATTCCATAGCTCCGAGGGCATCTTCTTTAAAAAAAACCCATATTGAATTAAATTGTGTAGAATAAGCACCTCATTTTACATCCTCTATTCTCTTCTACAAGGTTCTTCCATAAAGAAGAATGGTAGCGCCTGGGGCATGATCCTGCTCCAATCTAGATTAGTGTCACTAGTAAATAATCACTAGTTTTAATGAGAGCAGTTAGATCCTGAGGGATTTACTGTAAGTCAAACATTATACAGTGATTTTCAAAACATGTCATAAAAAATCCTTATTGGCAATATTACCACCCATTATTGCTGCTGAAGATCTTTTCACTCCTGTGAAAGGGGAGACTGCCTGTTCAGCTCTGTAAAGCTTATTTGGTGCTCCCTTTAGCCATGGATTTCAACTTTTTTTTCTTACATAGACCCCATGTATATGGTGGGTTAACATAGAAAATGTGTGATGAGTTGGCAATCCACATGGACCTACTGTATACCCCATTGCTTGAACATATAGCAGACTGGATGATTTTTAATACTTATAGCTGACTTGATATTGTATTTGCTGTCTCATATGGTATAGAAGACAAAGGGCTGTTAAGTATAATTGTTTAACTGCACACTGAAATTGATAAATGTCTGTTTGTGTATTGCTGAAGGGTTTAACATTGGAAAATTCCATTGGAGTGTACTAAGAAAGAAGAGAGCTCTCTGAGTTTATATCTGGGTTGATAATTGTTGGTGTTCTCTGCTAACACTCATCTGAGTGTTTAACCTTAGATCACATGAGGGTATTCAATTGCAAATCTCCACCTTGAAGGGAGTAGCCTGTTAGTCTTTCTCTTGACTTCACAGAGGCAACAAAGGATGTGATAGTGAAGCCTGTCCAGGAGCTGCATAGCCTTAGGCTGGATGGGAAGGATAGAACAGTGACTTCTGCTCTGATCGTAATTAGGTTATATATTTAAGAAGAAGAGACTATGTTTGAATCTGACCTGCTTTGTAGAACTTTCTGGATATAGCATTGTAGTTTTTGTACCTGTTGTGATGACGTTCTGGTTAGTAAAGCTCTGAAACATCATTATGGGTCTGGAGAATTTTTATTCCAAAAGAAGTAAACTTTTATGCATCCAATTGCTTACTGCTGTACAATATTAATATCTGTAAAAAGGGCCACAATAAACTGTGGTTGAATCTAATTGGATCTAGCAGAAACATCATTGCTGCTGATCGGCCTCATCCATTTTTGGACTTTACACTAGTTATCACCTGTGGAAACACAACCAGAAGTAATGTCCACTGTTCTGTGTTTTTGGCATCTACAGCTGCGGAGGGCTCTGAGGCCTAGTGGAAGGATACTATTGCTGGCTCCTAACTCCTGCTGTCAGATTATGCTTCTGGTCTAAAATCTGTTTGCTTCCCAATGAGAAGAAGCCCCAATAATCTCAGGTTACTAAGAGCTTTTAGGATTATTATCTCTATTACATTGATCAGGAGCTTTTCCAGATACTTGTACCAAAATGCATTCAAAATGGTGTGGGGTTTTCGATAGGTTTTTATTAAAAGCATTGAGTAAAGAGAGAGAGAGATCAAACCTCCAAAATACAAACCTGTCTGCCTCTCCACAAATTCCTGCCCCATTCTCACATTATCAAGGACCAATTTCAATGGGTCTTCTTTGAAGGTGATTATTATATACCGTATTTTTTGCACCATAACACTCACTTTTTTCCTCCTAGAAAGTAAGGGGAAATGTCTGTGCGTGTTATGGAGCGAATGCCTACAGGTGGTGGTGGGGATCTGCTGCAGTTGTGAGCAGAGGATCCATGGTTCCCCTTCCTTCCCTCCTCCGTGGCTCGCTTCGAAACAGCAAAGCGGGAGAAGAGCCGCTGAGTGGGGAGGAGAGAGGGACAGAGAGCCTGCTTGCTTTAAAGGAGCAAAGTGGGAGAGGAGGGGAGCCGCTTACACTCCTGTCCGGTTGGCTCCTTTAAAGCAAGCAGGCTCTCTGTCCCTCTCTCCTCCCCACTCAGCTCACTAAATAGCATTATTAGCAGCATCCTTCTCCACACACCCCATGCGTGCTCCTTGTCCCTTGAGTGCTTTTCCTTCCCTCCCCACTTAAAACATGGTTACAAAGCACGGATCCACATGGATCCTCAGGATTTTTGCACTGGGTCACCCCAAATTCACCATCAGATCACATAGCATGTCCATGGCTAAATCTTGCACCAAAAAAATAACGCACCCACTGTTGCCTGGGGCCGCAGTGGTGCAAAAACGTGGTTACAAAGCATGGATCCACATGGATCCTCAGGATTTTTGCATTGGGCTACTCCAAACTCACTGTCAGATCACATGTCTGTGGCCACAGCACGAACCACAAAAAACATGCATCCACTGTTTCGTTTAGAATATTTTTTTTCTTGTTTTCCTCCTCTAAAAACTATGTGCGTGTTATGGTCTGGTGTGTGTTATAGAGCGAAAAATATGGTATGTAAATGCAATGGAACTTCAGGAGTTACCCCCCCCCATTGGTTATTAACAACCCTATAATGTTTGTTCTTTAACGGTTTCATTTTGACACATGGTGCTTGCATGACATTTTGAGACACCAATATCTGCCATGGAAACATTCTCAAAAGTGCACATTTTAACAATATTACTAATGCGGATCCTAATCTCCGAAAGACCATTAAAAGGGCAAAATAATTATGTCAACAAAACTGCTGCTGTGGAGCTTGTATTTTAGTTTTCCTTTTTATTGTCTTTTTCTTTTTAATATCTGCTTTGCATGTTCCCAGGATTGATCAAAACCATTATTGCTTTTTCATCACAAAGGTAGTCAAATGAATACATTTCCATTAATTAAGCTACTTTATGAAAATGACTAAATGCTTTATAAACCTTTCTGCGTAGATTGTTTTTGGTTTTTTCTTTCTTTCCTGAGGCACCTGTAGTGAAAATTCTGCGTTGTGAAATGGAGCATCATATTTTGCACACACACAAAGTGTTCTTTGTGAACAATTTAGCTTTCCAACAAAAAGAACACAATTATGGTATTAGTTTTATTTCTTCCTAATTATACCTTTGAGTTTGCATTTGTAGCAGTTCTGTACCTTGGACTTGAAAAGCAATACTGTGTTGGGAGGAAAGCCACCAGGAGTCCGCTTAATCCATGAAGACTGCAATCCCATACCTACTTACCTGGAAATATGCCCTACTGAACTCAACGGGATTTACCGCTGAGTATACATGAACAGAATTGCACTGTAAAAGATGTAACTTAGAATAATTGAAACTGTAATCTCTTTTAAAATCCTTTTTTGTTGTTGTTAAAAAAATATGTTAAGTGGAACGTCTTTGTGTCGTGGCAAATCTTCTATAGCTTCTTTAAGCAAGTTCAGTGAGGTGCGTTGTGATGAAATACTAAACTTGAAGTCAGTTGCCTTTTTCCATTGGAGAAATCTTTTAAGTATTTGCCATCTGTGTGTGACATCTACATATGGCAGCTATGCCAAATCTAGAATTTTTGGAACCTTTACCTTGGTGAGACACTATCAGTCGACTCACTTCACTTGCAAATGGCCGAGCACTCATATTGAGAATTTGTTTGTGCTGTTTTCAACTTTCTCTATTGCCAAGTGCAAAGTTGGGAGTAACAGTGCTGTTGTTGTTGTTTTGTTTGTTTAAATAATTTTTATTAACATGCCAATCAAATCACATTAATTCCAAATCACATTATTCCAAATTACACAGCCAAATTTTAAAATTTTTGTTGGGGGTACCCATACTTCGAGCTCCGAAAGGGATCCAAACATCTCTCTTGCTGCTGCTTTAATATACACAGTTCTGTCCAAATAATATTCACAGTTCTATTCCATCTTCTCTTTGTTGTTTTCCTCATCTTCTTGTTTTCTTTATGATCTCTGATAGTCTCCACAAGCGGGTCGAAAACAAACGTTGTTATATCCTGTGTGGATTTTATACTCATCCAAGAGCCATATCAAAATAGACAGACATCATTTCAACACCTCCGTACAAAACGTTTCCCACAGTCTGTCCTGATTTCCACAGGCCTGCTGCTCTCATAAATTTTCTCAGGGGGCCCTGCCAGGCCGGTCTCACATTCCGATATAGTAATGAGCCATAGTCCTCCTCCCCATCAGTCCTCCTGCGGGCAGGCCTGCCATAACAATCTCTTTTTATGACTGTGTCACAGAGAACTTTCTTTCCTTTCTTGATGTTCCCACACACCATATCTTTGATTAGTAATTAATTTCCACACAGTTCTTACTCCTCCTGCTTGTGATCAGTAATCGCGATGATTCTTTCTTAGGGGGAAGGGTTATTGGGTACTCACATAAGACAAATAAAGAAAAGCCCCCCCCTTTCAGTCTCGCTCCGACATACCAATCCTTTGATGATGATTCTTCTTGATTTATTGTTGAATCCAGCCCGTCGCTCCACATCCCAGAGATCCCTTTAATTAGCAGTCTTTACTCCCGATCTTCACTCGAAGTAGGTGCATTTGCTTCTTTTCTAATTGTTTATTTAGAGCTGATGCAGCCAGCGCGCGATCAGAGACAGCGTCCGGGAGAGCCGGACCCACACAAGGGCTTTGTGCCTAGTGCCCTTACCCCCTTCTTTCAAATCCGGGGGTGATTTATGGCCACAGCAGGCAAGGCAGTGTCCCCCATTCCCTTGGGCAACAAGGGAGGCTGCATACTCCCATACCAGCCTCTTAGTTACCTCGTGTGAGCCGGAGACATGTTATTGTCGGCCATCTTCCAATGCGCCCCTAGCAGCAGTGCTGTTTTGAATGTGGACTATTTCCCCCTCTTAGATAGTTGCTACATGTCCAGCCTTGCCACTTTTTGGGGCCAAACACAGGGCAATCCTTGACAATCCATAGCATTGGTGGTTCAGCTGTGATTTATTTTGTTCTTCCCTGGTTTTTAGCACCAAACTCCTCATCCTGAGAATGTACCTGTCAGAGACTGCCTCCAGGTCCCAGCTCACAGAGGACCAACGCTA
>JAXCMG010000069.1:1068743-1100320 GCA_034642415.1 Podarcis siculus
GAGATGGTTGGACAGTGTTCTCGAAGCTACCAACATGAGTTTGACCAAACTGCGGGAGGCAATGGAAGACAGGAGTGCCTGGTGTGCTCTGGTCCATGGGGTCACAAAGAGTCGGACACAACTAAACATCTAAACAACAACAACAACAGATGGCTATGGGAAGCCTAAAAGCAGGACATGACACAACAGCAGTCTTCTGATTTCTGCTCTGTTGGAGTTGTTTTGATTTAACATGAGATAGCTCCTTCTTAACACCACACCTTATTATATAAGAAAATAATACTGTGCCTGTGACTGACCACTAGTGACCCCTAAAAACACCAGTTTTGCAGTAGCTGGGCGCATTCTAGAGACCCATCTAGCCAGTTAATTGAGCCACATTGACTGGTAGAAATAAGTACCTCTGGGACGTGAGAAAAGGATGAGCGAACTAATTTTGAACAGCAGTAACATAACCTGGTGAAGGACTACTGCTTATTTAGAAGCATTGGGACTTGTTGATCTTTAAATAAACATTTTCTTCACCTTTTCAGCTCCTGTGCTGTCATGTTTTAGTTCTTACAGGGTTTTGGTACAGAATGTGACATCCTGGAAAAACCCCACTTGAAATTTAAGAGAGAGCAAGAAGGAGCAAAAGAGAGAGATTTCAAGCAGGGATGGATATGCAGGTCTTCAGTTCTTATGGTTAGCAAGAAATGTGAACATGAGCAAGTTCGTAATTCAAAAAGCTTTTCCTGGTCAAGGAGTAGTGATGTGTTCTCTACAATTTTATGATATCTTCCTTCCTTCCACAAGTATATCAGTGGAACCATCTGCCACTTATCTAACCCCTTATCAATTGCAGTTCACACTTCAGACCTGCTGTTCCCAATGGTCAAATTCCAAATTATGATCCAAAAGTTATTGGCTTTTTTAAAAAAAAAAATAAAAGCTAATAACATAATTCTCTTGGTATGTTCTTTTTGTAATGTTCAAGTCTGAAGGACCTTGTTTACCTCCATTAGTAATCCTCTGTTTGTCAACTTACCCTTTGCCAAGATAAAACTTCTCTTTTAAGATTTAAAAGCTGGGACAATCTTTATGTATCCAGCCACTTATGTCTTGGCAGAGAAATAGTATTGCCTGTGAAATTATTTTGAGTACTCTAAGATGAAAGTGGGAAAGGATTTAGGCTCACATTTTCGAGCTTAAAAAACAAAGCAATGCAGACTGCATTGTATAATTCTGGACTGGAAAGACAGCTGGGAATAATACAGGAGCATAATTTGCTAACTCACAAAATGTAAAGCCTCCCTCTTCCTGCCAATGATACCCGAACATTGTGTACCCTTTCTGAATTGATTACCCATAATACTGTGGGCTCATTTTATCATAATGTGATGCGTCATCCATATTTGTTCGGGGACCACATTATGTACTGATATCACTCTATGGGAGCTTATCTCTAACCTGTCAGGAAAGGTAATAAAACAGCTAATACTGGGTGCTTTTGGAAATTATGAGCTTTTAGAGAAAATGCTAAGAAATAATTGCCCATTCACAGGAGCTTAGAGCACCAATAGCTATTTACATTTGTAGAACCACAACAATCTCCCCCGCCGTACCCCATAGGTTAGAGAAGGTGAAATTCACCAAATAGAGTAGCTGATCATTTTAATAACTCACTGTTGCTCTAGCAGCTTTGAGTCTCTTAACTTTCTCCACCCAGATCTCCTGCTGCTTACAATTTCAGTTCTCCGTGTGAAAGGCTTAAAAATGGTCTTTGTAATCTGAAAAAATATTATCACACACAAAGGGACAGTTCTTATGAAATGATAAATGCAATATCTGTATTTCCCGTTGAAGTCAACCAGGGCTGGCTGTGCTCATTATCATGCCGGAAGCCCAAGCCATCTTAAAGGGTGAATTCTAAAAGAGTTTCATCCATTGTCTAGACGGATATGTTTTCTCTTTCTCTCTTTTTTCTTTAGGTAGGACCCCTTAATAAATTACTCTACCCATCTCTCTCATTATTAATTGTACTTTCCATTGCGGTGAATGGATTTCAAAGAGCAGCAGTATATCCACTAATTAGTGGAACCTTACAATAAGCAAGTATGAAAAGGAAAAAAAGAAGGTATCCCATACTTTGCTACAGTCAATTTACTTGAAGCAGTGCACCTTGTCTGAATGGAGTGGTGTCTTCGTTCCCCTGATCCATAGGTACAATCTATGCAGGGCCTTGGGTGCCAAGGCACCCACACAATTTTCACTGGGGTGGCCCAGGCAGGCAACCCAAACTGTCACATGTGTGATATCACATGGTGCAACAAGGCCCAACGGGGCCCATTGCGCCCTCTGAAAGGCCTGTCGGGAGGGTGTGATGGACCCCCATCGGGCCTTGTTGCACCGCATAATGGCATGAGCACGAAGTGTCGGGTTTAGTTCATATCAAATGTGCAAGGATGCATGGTATGCAAAATGAACCACAGAAAGAGAAGAATGGAAGTCATTGATTTAAGTTGTTTAAACAAATATTTTGAAATGTAAATTAGAATAATAAAAATTATATAAAAAGACTATGCAAATGCACTATACAAATAAGAAATCCACAGTACGAGCTATTGTCCTAGGTTAACTGCATACATACAAAACTCTAATATGTACATTTAAGTTTTGGCATACACTAATTTTTACATTCCAATTCTGGGCAGTTTTTCTTTTTCTTCTAGCCTGTCCAAATTTCAAAACCTTTTTTTCAGGACAAGAAAAGGATTCTTGCAAGCACCTTTCAAAACAAAGGGGCGAAGATACCTGCAACTGTAAAAGAGATCACTCAGCTTCTCACATCTTCTTGGATAAAAGACACTGGACACTGTGGTCAAAGGAAGCTTTGTATCTGCGAAGATTCTCTATATTAACGCCAAAGAGAAAATGTGTGTAAACGATGCAAATGTGTCAGTGTGTGATGTGTGCATTTAAAGGAAGGCTGAAGAAACGGTTGTCCTACAAATGTTGTTAGGCCATACCTTCCATCACTCCTGACCATTGGTCAGAGGGAATGGTATTATCAGTGCTCTCTAATCTTAGTTCTTTGGGAAGCAAATGGCTTTCCAAAAGTGAAGCTTGTTGTCTCTAAGCTGAAAGGAAGATGCCAGGATAGCATCTTTCTCTCCAACATTTATCTGATGAAAATATGGACGTCCTATTCAAGAACTAATAATAACAGTAACAATAATAATGGAATAAATATCCCATCATGTGTGCAACCAACATGCTGGGTCTCCAAGCAATTCAATCTATAGTAACATTTGGAGCCATACTAAATGCCAAAAGTTTATGCTTATTTTTGAGATACGCACACACACACACACACACACACTCATTATCTCTGTGGGGTAGTGTAATTTTTTTTCTTTTTAATCTTTTAAAACCATCTCTTTATGACACTTGGCAACATTTATGCAGCAGTTCTCTCTATGTGTCCTTAGGTCTTGGCTGCCTAACAAATCAGTTTGTGCCAATTTCTGGTTGTCAGTTGATGAACTAAAAAATTATATTAACGAGCACAGGCATTGCTTCCTTTTGATATATATTTTCCGCAACCGGTATTGAGAGCTTCTTTTTTCAGTGCATCTTGTGCCTTACTGATGTCAAACTGTGTTTTGAATCAACCCTCTTGTGGGTCTGCACTCACAGTAAACAGTTCTAATTACTGAAAATTTTAAGAGCCCCCTTTGTCCTGTCAGTTACAAATACAAGAATTCTGCAGAGTGCTGTTGTACTTCTGTTTTCTGGCTCTTGTTCTGTTATTCTTTTTCTCACAGCCCAACCCAAATAAAATGATTTTTCAGTATAGTTCTCTGCAGTGCATCAGATGGTGGCATTAATAGTCTATTAACACCTGTGTTTCTCTGGTAGATTATCTGTTTGCTGTGGTAAGCATTTTAAGCAAATACTGCTTCTGATATCTGCAAAAAGCTAAGTGGTATGGTCTGTCTTTACATGTATTAAAGCAAAATCAGGGATAACCAGTTTCCATGGGAATTTGGGGAAGGTGCTATGGGTGCTACACACAAAATGCCTTTTGGAGAGCCAGTGTGGTGTAGTGGTTAAGAGCGGTGGATTCGTAATCAGGTGAACCAGGTTCAATTCCCCGTTCCTCCACATGCAGCTGCTGGGTGACCTTGGGCTAGTCACACTTCTTTGAAGTCTCTCAGCCCCACTCACCTCACAGAGTGTTTGTTGCCAGGGAGGAAGGGAAAGGAGAATGCTAGCCGCTTTGAGACTCCTTTGGGTAGTGATAAAGTGGGATATCAAATCCAAAAACTCACTCAAACTCTTTTGTTGGGGTTTGGCTTAACACCAAATGGCTGCTAAATTTAAAAGAGCAGGAAAAAGCTCAGTAACTTGGAGTGGACTCTTATCAGATCCCCATAGCTGGGAAAGGGGAACCTACATAAACACTCACTCACAGATGTAAGATTTCTGCAGTTCTCCTCTGTTCAGAACAGAAGGTTGCCTGAGTGTTCAATACTGGAATGTGGATGTGTTTAAGGGGACTGTGCATAATTTAGGAAAAGCCAAGCCAGTGCAAACAGGAAATAAGCACGAAGTGGCAATAGTCTCTCGAGCATTGTGGGTTTTTGAGGAAATATTTTGAGAGACCTTCTGCAGGTGCCATAGAAAGTACTGGTAGGCACACTATTACCCATGGGCACCATGTTGGCAGCCCTACTCCAGGACCACGATGCAGAATTTCCCTAGAGAACTTCTACATGTAGAGTGTTGCTCTACTATAAATCTGCAAGTGAAGTCAGATGTTATGCTGAAGACATCATCAGCGGGGACAAGATTTTTGGGGCGAGGCTAGATATGTGGTCCCACAGTCTGTTTCACCACACTTGTCCATTGCATGCAAGTAACAGGTGAAGAGGACTATGTTGATTCCTCTGTATCAGTGATGTGTAATTTGAATCACCTGTCACAAAACATCACTCTTTCCCAGTTTATTCACGCACCCTGCCACCACAACATTGATGTGACCTGGGGAGATAAACACAAACACACACATGCACCATGTTACAGATCACAGACTAGGTAAGTGAGATAATAATAGGTAAGTGAGATAATAATACAAGAATTCTGCTGAGTGCTGTTGTACTTCTGTTTTCTGGCTCTTGTTCTGTATTCTATTTCTCACCACCCAACCCAAATAAAATGATTTTTCAATATAGTTCTCTGCAGTGCATCAGATGGCAGCATTAATAGTTTATTAACACCTGTGTTTCTCTTGTAGATTCCCAATGGTTCAGAGATTAGGGAAGTCATAGCCCAGCAACATTTAGAGGGCACCAGATTAAGGAAAGCTTTGTCACAGGGAGGTAAGATGAAAAGGCTATACCTCTACTTTAGCCCTAAGATGACGGTGAAAATGTACCTTGAATTCTTGCTTCCCAGCTGAGAATCTAAGCAGGCTAGATTTCACCCTACATCTTATGTGCTGTTTTAAAACCTTTTAAAAAGTCCTCCCTCCGAAACAATGAACAAATGAGTGACTTTTCAGCTCCTAAATACCATTTATACGTGCATCTCCTGTTGTCTGTGGGCAGGTAGTAGGTGTTTTGAAGTTGGCTGGCCTGTGGTTAAAGTAACTATTAGAGGCTGCCCAAGTGTTCTTCACTTTGCAATTTCCACCCTTGGAATCTTGGCCCTGCTTGCAAGTACAGTGGTACCTCGGGTTAAGAACTTAATTCGTTCTGGAGGTCCATTCTTAACCTGAAACTGTTCTTAACCTGAGGTACCACTTTAGCTAATGGGGCCTCCCGCTGCCACCGCACCACTGCTGCATGATTTCTGTTCTCATCCTGAAGCAAATTTCTTAACCCAAGGTACTATTTCTGGGTTAGCGGAGTCTGTAACCTGAAGAGTCTGTAACCTGAAGCATCAGTAACCCAAGGTACCACTGTACAAAAGTATCAAGACAGTTGTCATAGTGCACACCAACCGCTTTTATTTTCTTATTTTCCAGCTTGATGTGTCATAGCGCACAAGTTGTACATTGGTGTGCATTGTTTATAAGATTACTTCGGAGGCAGAAATTTCCTAATGAAAGAAGGGTGGTTATGCAGTAGGGGGGGGAACCATATTAGTATTAAATGGCGTTGCTCATCTAATAGTGGGTCATCTCACTACAGTCCCTCTAAACCATCTTTAGAATTTGAGGGGACTTTCCAGAGCAGATTTAGAGGAACACAGGGGGGGGGGGGTTTCTTTGAAAAATGCTTCTCTTTTTTTTATTCCATGAAGACTTTCCACCAGATGAGTTACATTACTGGATATAAACCATAGCTCAGAGTTATTAAAACCTCATAGCAGTCCAACCTTTTGGGGCACATTTTTAATCTGGAGAAACTGTGGCAAGCATCACTGAGATCCAGCGCCGAGGGCCTTCTAGTGGTTCCGTCATTGCGAGAAGTAAGGTTACAGGGGACCAGGCAGAGGGCCTTCTCAGTAGTGGTGCCCACCCTGTGGAACGCCCTCCCATCAGATGTCAAAGAGATAAACAACTACCTGACATTCAGAAGACATATTAAGGCAGCCCTGTTCAGGGAAGTTTTTAATATTTAACGCTGCATTGTTTTTAATACTTGATTGGGAGCCGCCCAGAGTGGCTGGGGAAACTCAGCCAGATGGGCAGGGTATAAATAATAAATTATTATTATTATTATTATTATTATTATTATTATTATGCACATGAGGCAATCAAGTGTAGACGCAACCTATTCTACTGGCTACATGAGGATGCTTCTTTCAAGCCTAATTTCAGGGGAAGAAGAGGACCCTGTGGGTACCAGGAAAATCCTCTGTGGTGGCAACACCTGAAATACATGAAGTCCCAGATTGATCACTTCCTTGCAGATTGGTTTGCCAGATACAGAAATGATTCAAATTCCATTCAATAATTTATTGCTGCGGTATGGGGCTATCTGTTTAGCCCATTTTAGTGTTGGCTAAGTTCTAAAATCTTCCTGGATGTTTTAACTGTGTATTGACAAATGTACTTTTTCTGACTGACGGTCGAATAAAAGGTTGATGATGATGATTTATTGCTGCGGGCAGTTCCTCTGCTATTTCTTGTGTAGTGGTGATAAGAACGTGAGAGAGAGAGGGGGGAGGGGGGAGAGAGAGAGAGTCAGGTCAAATAGATGGTGGAGGTTTCATAGATTCCCTAACTGTAGTGATATGCATAACATTCACATTGCACATATGCGTACGCGCACACACCCCCACCTGGGATTTTACATGTCTTATTTAAATATTTGACTTCTCAGAATCCCTCAAATATTCTCAGTCCATGAGTCTCCCGGTTTTCCCTTAAGTGCAGTTTAAAAGCATGTGCGGTACCCCAATGCAAAATTCCACTAGCCTTATTAACGTCGGTTCTTGTTTCCAACTGATTAAATTTTTCTTTGCTTTAGGTGCAATCCCATATAAAATCTACTTGAGCAGCACAGCAGGTTTTTTTTTTCTAGTAACATGGAGAATTGAGCGACCACTTGCGAACTTGGGAAACCTGTATGTTGTGGAATGGAATCACATCACCAATCCCTTCCATGTTGTCTCTCCATTACATATATTGCCAGAACAATGGGCAGAACAGCTGCAACTACGTTGCTCAGGCAATGTAGCAATGGGCTCTCTTTGATACAACTGTGATTACAAAAAGTGAGGAAAGGAAGAAACCAAGATACAGTGGAACCTTGGACTGGTTCTCAAACTTAATCCGTTCTGGAAGTCCATTCCAAAACCAAAGCGTTCCAAAACCAAGGTGCGCTTTCCCATAGAAAGTTATGAAAATTGGATTAATCCGTTCCAGACTTTTAAAAACAACCCCTAAAACAGCAATTTAACGTGGATTTTACGATCTAACGGGACCATTGATCCATAAAATGAAAGCAATAAACAATGTGCTGCAGTCACACAATCAATCAATCAGTAGCTGGAATGGTTTCCACACAGTCACAAAAACAGAACAAAAAAGCCACAAAAACGCAAAGTAAATAGCAAAAACAGACAGACCTCAGCGTAACACTCAAAATGGAAAGGAAGTGTGGCACTCAAAATGGAAGCGTTACACTCAAAACAGAGCACGTGCGGCTTCCGAAAAAAGTTCGCAAACACTTACTTCTGGGTTTGCAGTGTTTGGGTTCCAAGTTGTTTGAGTACCAAGGCATTTGAGAACCAAGGTACCACTGTACAACTAAGTCAACAAAGACCTCCTTGTAGTCTTTGCAGCAGAAGAGAGAAATCTAGTAGCTGTTTCTGTTACGATTTTGTTCATGCTAGCCAAATATCATTCAAAAGCCCTCCCAGGTATTTAGTAGGATGGGTGTGTATCTATTTCATTTATTTCTGTAAAAGCTGCATACAAAAAAATACCCCTAACAAAACACATATTAATGTTTCTCTTGCTCCATCCTCGCAGGGCCATTTGTTACATGCAGTACTCAAAAAGTAATCATCCAGTACTGCAGAAAGAAAGCAATTAAATGTAGCTCTGGAAAAGATCAGTCAGTATTTTGGAATGCTCAGGTGACCCACATAATTGGCATGACCCTAAGGAAAAGTCCAAAGGCAAATCAAGATAAATTGGAAAACTTGCTGCAACAATGGCAAACCATAAGAATGAGCAATGTTGCCATCTGGATGGTCTATAGTTTGCAGTAAGAACCTGAGCTGCATGACAGGGCCACATGGGAAGCTGAAGGAACTTGATCTATGAGAATTATGATCTTATCTGCACCTATCAGACTAAAGTATTGATCGGAACACAGCTTTGCACTTTTCTGAACATTGCAACATAGTTCCCAGTTTTAAAAAAGGAAAAAAAAGTCCTGCACAAAATTTGATTGCTGTGGTTTACAATAGCTATTTTATGCTGGCTTACCTTTTGAAATTGTGTGGCTATATTTGAATTTTGTAATTTTAAGAGTTTTCATAATTTTATGTTAATTCTGTTCTGTGGCTTGCATTATTGTACTCTGCCTTGAAATGACTTTGTCCAGAAAGGTGGCCTAAAATGCTTTTTATTAATTAATGTTGTGTTGTGTTGTGTGAGCTTCGTACACACAAATATGTGCGCAAAGCCATCACATTGCACTTTGCCATTTCCCTCCAGGTGTTGCTGAACTGCAACTCCCATCATCCCTGAACATTGGCCATACTTTTTGGGGCTAATAGGAATTGGAGTTTTAGGGTACAGTTTTCCCATCCTTGCTATAGGGATGACGGTCTTACTCAGCTGTTCTTCTGCTGCAATGGCACAGGGGCTAAGTATATATCCTGGCCCTATCTTTACATTTTTTACCCATTCTTCAAGAATGAAAATGCTTTCTCCATCTTATTACTCAGCCTGTCCAACTATTCTCTCTTATAGCCCTTTGGTAAAAGGCCAGTTGGATAGAGCTAGACTTTATGCTGCACCATTCTGATGATAATAACTTGCTATAAACATTTTAGATCGGTGCATCAAATGGAAATGGTTCTCAGGGGGTTATAAAACGGTATCTTGTACAAGGATTCATTTGTTTTCTGTTTATCTTAGCACAATGCCACTGTCGTGGAATGGTCAGAGATCCAGAATATAAACTATTTATGGTGTTCTTTTAGTTCTCTTTTGCGGGAGAAAAAGCTTCCCCTTTCACATGTTTATCACAGTGGTGTCATCAGGGTAGGACTTGAGGGTACAGGACCCGAAGCTTGCCACAATTTTAAGCAATTGAACTAATGCATGTTTTCATTTAAAGGTGGTTTGTTCGTAAGACCATAAGGTCCAGAGTCTAAAATTACATCACTTCACCACCCATTCAACAAGAGATATAAAGGGACAAAAGTAATATTTGAACAGCTTAAAAATAAAAAATACACCCTTGAAAACCAAGAGCTTTATATCTTGGTTTTTCGTATTTCTTTTATTTCGTTCTCTATTGAGCCAATAAAATTGTAATGCTCCATGGAACTACAAATTCTGCTATAGATTTTGAAAACCTGGTATGGCATGAACGCAACTAACCTTTTGGGATTCTCAATAGAATCTGGGTACTAAAACCATCTGTACCTTCAAAACTTGCTTTCTATATTTTATGTACCGGCAACTTCCTGAAACAATGGATTTGTTCCTCTAATTATGGCTTGGCTGCTTCAGAACAGTGAAGTGAAAATCTCCCCAACTACTTCCAACATTGAATTCATGAATTTAAAAGTCTACTCAATTCATTCAAAATATTTTATTTTACGTTGTTTGGATTGAAAGTGTGCTGCAAATAATCAACCTACCCTTATTATCCATTTGTTTGCAAGCACCATTACCATCTGTATATATGGAAGATCCTACTACACAGAGATCAACAGCCTAGAGTTTCAAAACAAACAGGTTAGCAGTTTATTTTTAGCTTTACAAATTTACATTGCACAGCTAGAACTTCTTGTACAAGCAGAACTGTTTAGCTGAATTCCCCCCGAGTTTTCCTATAATAGAGAATCAACCAAGAGATTTGTTATAACCAAGTATTGCTTTTAATGATTATGGAGTAGCTAATGTGTAAAATATGGTTTGCATCTGGGACAAATCAAGAAAACCGTTTTGTAAAGGTTTGGCAAAGTTTTTATTTTTATATATAAATGATGCTAAAAACACCTAGACTGTTCCATCAAGCTATGCCAACATTTGGAATTATTTATGCCTGTCAACTAACACTGATGACTGATGGTGAAACTTTGGATCCTGGACCCCCTACATAAAATCTAAAGAGGAAGATGAAAAAGTTCAAATTTATGATACAATCATCTTTTTGTCTCTCTGACAGAGTAGTAATTGTTCTCTCTCTCTATCTCTGTCATTTTCTTTTGGTTATAAGTGTGTGTGTGTGTGTGTGTGTGTGTGTGTAAAAATATATAAAAAATTTTTATATCTTTATCTATCATCTAACTATCTATCATCTATCTATCTATCTATCTATCTATCATCATCTATCTATCTATCATCTATCTAATCTCTATCATCATCATCTATCTATTTTTTCTATCTATTATATTCCAGGACCGATGAGAATTTTAGTCTGAATCATCTGGAGGATGTTTATGGATTCCCCATGATGGCGAATGCAGCTATAGGTAGATTCATAGGTTTCAGATGTAGAACACATAGTAGAATGCAAATTATGCATTGTATAGAGAAGTTCTTCAAACAGGTGAATCTTTAATCCAGCTTCTTAGATCTAGGAACAAAGCTGCTTTACTCATTCCAATCTAGAGAGCAACTGAAGTTCCACCCACTCATTATTTATGTCTCTTAAGATTTCCAGTTTTGTTTTCAGCAATAGTTATACAGAGCACCTCCAAGGTTATCTAACAGAACATATTTTAACTGTGTTTCCTGAAGGGCTAACCCACCTGGAAAGCTGTGTGGTGACTCACTGTTTTTTCTTCTCCTTCAACCTCTCTCCATTTGCTCCCCTGCTTTCTGAATGCAGGCATGCAGCAATAGTGCCCCACTCATGCCTGCCTTTTCCTGAGCTACAAAATGTATATGTAAAGCTAATGTGGTCCCTCCAAGATGTCTTGGCCTCTAACTTCCATCATTCCTGGGCATTTACCATGATGGCTGATTCACACACCCCTCCTTACAATGGAATTGAAATCCAACAATTTATGGGGGCACCAAATTGGCTATCACTGATCTATGTACTTCAACAGGTCAGAACTGTCCTGAAGTAAGGGCAGCATGTTTGGATGGCTGCTCTTGGACCTTAACAGGACACCCACAATGGCAGCCCACCCTACAGTCTGGGTGGCTGGGCAGGACCTGGGTGAATGTGATCCAGTAGATGTTGATTGAAAGGTGATTTTTTTTTTTATCAAATCACAGAGCATTTTTTTTATCAAATCACAGAGCAGGTGGCAGGGCAAAAGGTATGCTAGACATTGGGGCAAAAGTTTTAGCATTAAAACCAGTAAAACTAGCTCAATAAACTCCGCATCTGAATGCAGAACACTCAATTTCAATACGTCTGAATTTTGGAAGTGTTGTTCCACTAGTTTTGATAGGTAGCAGGAATTTAAATTTCTGGTACTTTTAAGAGTCCTAAAAGCTCGCCACTTTGCTTTTCTTTAAAAAAAAAAGGCAGGTTTCCAGTTCTTGAGACAACCTTAACATTTCTGATAAAGAACTGCATCTTGCTGAACATGAGGGATAACACAGAGATAAGTTTGCTGCTCATGCCTGTGGTCAAGAGACGATGGCATTGTGCCTGCTGCCAAGAGCTACCAAACAAAATAAAGTTAAGTTCTCTTGAAAACTCAAACCCCAGGGGAGATTTGCATTCTTACACAAAATCTGTGGTGGGGCAATTAATGGGATGGCCAGAGGCAAACTTTTAACATTTGTGAGGGAGTTTGTGAGATTGGCAAAGCCAGACGTATTATGATGTATCCAGGTGAAAGCGGACATGTTGAAACTCTTGCCAAACAATTAGGGTTTGAGACATTAGGAGCTGAGTGGATTTTCTGCTTTGGGGGTTGTTCTTGCCGTAATAACATGGCACCGTTTCTGGGGACAAAACACCTGCTGTCCAAGGCACTTGTTTTCTCTTGAGCAGATGGTTCTGTGTATACAACATGCATATGCTGGCACCAGCACTACCCTAATAAGCAATACAAAAAATATCCACCACTTTCCTGTCTTGTTAATGCCACAGGATGTTGAATTGAGAGGAATAATGCAGCACACCGAAGGGAAGAAAAGCAATCGAGCCATTGGGAATACAATAAATTGACAATGTGATCATTTCCAGCATATTCAACACCTTCCCATTGTCGCTGGTGGAATATCTAAGGCTCTGTTTTTCTTCTCCCCGGTATATCATTTTGTCAGGGTACCGTTCTTGTTTATGTACATATAAGGAAATAAAATAAGAGCTTTGTTATTGTACAGCTTAAATCCAGGGTGCAGAGAAATGCAGCCTAATTGTACAAATGTTTACTCTGAAATAAGTCTCACTGAAATCAGTGGTATTTACTGCCAGCAAAGTGCACAGGATTTCAGCCTAAGTCACTTATCCTGAAAGCATTTGACAATTCAGTTGTGTTTTATAGAGGTGTGTGGTTTATCATTGCAGCATAAAAACAGGCTTATTCAATGAAGTTAAATGGGGGGAGAAGGTAATAAAGCTTCACATAATGCAAAGTTAAACTGTGGAGTACGTCTTGATGGTCACCTATTGAAACGGTTTTAAAGACAAATTCATGGAGGATAAGGCTGCCAGAGGATATAGAACTACATCTTCAAACTGCCTGCATCACGGGGAAAACATCGTCCTGAATACCAGCTGCTGGAAAACAACAGCAGGAAAGGGCTAGATCCAGCCTGCTGCCCAAATCTAGTACCCCACCAGTGCTATATTGGAATTTTCCAGAAGAGGCTGGGAAATGATCAAAATGCTGAAGGAATTTGTGTTGTGCTTTGTGTTGCTCAGGGGACGCGGGTGGCGCTGTGGGTAAAAGCCTCAGCGCCTAGGGCTTGCCGATCGAAAGATCGGCGGTTCGAATCCCCGCGGCAGGGTGCGCTCCCGTCGTTCGGTCCCAGCGCCTGCCAACCTAGCAGTTCGAAAGCACCCCCGGGTGCAAGTAGATAAATAGGGACCGCTTTCTAGCGGGAAGGTAAATGGCGTTTCTGTGTGCGGCTCTGGCTCGCCAGAGCAGCGATGTCACGCTGGCCACGTGACCCGGAAGTGTCTCCGGACAGCGCTGGCCCCCGGCCTATAGAGTGAGATGGGCGCACCAACCCCAGAGTCTGTCAAGACTGGCCCGTACGGGCAGGGGTACCTTTACCTTTACCTTGTGTTGCTCATATGATAATTCCCCTAATGTATAAATTCATCAATTTATGCATTTATGTATTCCAATAAATCAGTGTCAATAAGCATTCGCTGCCATTGGAGAATTCCCTACAGAATCAAGAAGTGAAATGAACTGATGAAGTATTCATTTTCCTGCTGGAAAGAAAGGCCATTTTGCCTTCTTTGTTTTATCTGACGTAGGCTGAAATCCTATACCCACTTTGTGGGGATTACTTCGGAGTAAATGTGTATAGAAAGGCACTGTTAGGGATACAAATGAACGGAACCATTGGTTTTCCTGTATGACCACGATAGCAAGGAAAGCAATGTCAGTCTTTAGAATGACAGCAGCAACCCAGTGAACTTCAACACCAGTCCAGTGGAGATTGAACTCCATCTCCAGAGCTATTAGCTATCTTCCCATACCTATCAGTTTCTGTTGACACCACAGCTGGAGGAAAGAAGTTGTTGTTGCTTTAATGAGGATAAGATACTCCTAAGCGCTCCAGAATGCTACCACCTCCTGGCAGCTAAGGAACTGAGAAGCTTTCCTGGCATAACAACAGCCTTGCCCCTTGCTGTGCTTTTATTTATATTTGTCCATCACTACCTCTCATCATAGCTGTCAACTTTTCCCTTTTCTTGCGAGGAATCCTATTTGGAATAAGGGAATTTCCCTTCAAGAAAAGGGATACGTTGACAGCTATGCCTCTCATTTACATGTCTCTGCTCCTGTGTACTCAAGTGAACATAAGGGTTTAATCAGGGGGAGGGAACGTGCACAGAAACTACAGTGGTACTTCGGGTTACATACGCTTCAAGTTACATATGCTTCAGGTTACGGACTCTGCTAACCCAGAAATAGTACCTCGGGTTAAGAACTTTGCTTCAGGATGAGGACAGAAATCGTGCAGTGGCGGCGCAGCGGCAGCAGGAGGCCCCATTAGCTAAAGTGGTGCTTCAGGTTAAGAACAGTTTCAGGTTAAGAATGGACCTCCAGAACGAATTAAGTACTTAACCTGAGGTACTACTGTACTCCCAATTTCCCCATGCATGCTTGGGCCACTTAAGACCTTCAAGAATTCAGGAGGGTCCCAAATGGACTTCAAACTCCCATGCATCTGATGTGGTGGAGCCAGTATGTACATATTAGGGATAAGGCTTTCATGCACAACTTCTTCCCAATTTAAACTCTTTAATGACTGCATGAACACACACACACACAAACACACACGTCTAAGAACAATTAGGATTCCAAATGCTCTCCCAAACAACGGCAGAATTTCAGAGTTCAATAGCAGAGCAAAAAGTGTGGCGGGGGTTCGGTTCTCAGCAAGCTCCAAAGATCCCCAGCCCAGTGTGTGTTTGAGAACATCTGTTTGGTTTACTTTTATGCTGTGAAATAGCTTTAAAAATGTCTGTGCTCTTAGGGAATGAGCACATGTGGCATAAAGCATCCTGGTGGGGGTTTCTCACCATGAACCCTAAATGGCTGGCAGTTATTCCACAGGATGGACCAATCTCTACATCTCTCTCTCTCTCACACACACACACACATGCATATGTAGCACAGGGATGAACCTTGCTCGGTGCAGGCTCCTCTGAGCAAAAGGCAAGCTGAAAGTTTTCCTAGACCAATTAAGCCTTCAAAGTGAAATGGATGTGGCACATAAGGTGCTTGCTGTACTCTTCTGAACAAAAGGTACTCCTTGTTAGCCATATTCCCTTTATGGTGATATCAGAACACTAAGAGAGCAGCTCAATGTGAGTTTTTTTATGCTCTCTCGGTAAGTATGTTGCAGGCTGTGTAAATAGTGCTTTCCCCTGATTGCTCCTTTAATTATATTATGTCAAATTAGAGATAATAGAAAGAGTCAGATCTGGAAGCCCTGTAGGCTGCAGTTCCCCGTTGAACTAAAGAATAGGTAGTGCAGAGCTTTTGGCTCTGAATAGCTTCCTGACAGTATGCTGTCAATGCCTCTCTGCCCTGAAGGATAACCGTGTTAGATCTACTGTCTGATTTAGACTATGTTTCTGTGAGCTTTCTCCCCCGTCCTCTTTTAAATTTCTTTTTTCATTCTTCTTCTCCCCAGGATGCTGTAGCCACAAGACACTTGTAGGAGCCTGCACACCCTCCAGGATATCCCTTGCCCCTTCTCTGAATTTTCAGTTTTCAGTCGAAGAGTAAGTCCCCCAGCCCTTTTGCTTTTAAGGAGTTATAAGGAAAAGCATTCAGGCAGCACATAGAAGCAGACTTCACTCCTTTTGGGGGGCTGTTCTGAAACGCTACCCTGCCACCTTAGCACACAGCTCCTGGCTATAGTCCAACTTCTCCTATTGACAAGGAGTCTTGGTGGTGTCACCAGTGACTCGAATGTTCTGACATAGCTTCAGCGAATGTTCTGACACAGCGTTCAAAGTCATTGGCTCATTGTCTGGCAATCTGCTAAGCATTGCTCCTTGCCTTTCTCAGTGCAGCAAGCATCTTCTTGTGGGGCGCTCACTTCTAGTTCACAAGAGCCTTGCGCAGGGCTCTGTTGCTCTCTTTTCCCAAATGAGGACATAGCAGTGTTTCTAGAGGGACACGGGTGGCACTCTGGTCTAAACCACAGAGCCTAGGGCTTGCCGATCAGAAGGTCAGTGGTTTGAATCCCCGCGACAGGGTGAGCTCCCGTTGCTCGGTCCTTGCTCCTGCCAACCTAGCAGTTCAAAAGGACGTCAAAGTGCAAGTAGATAAATAGGTACTGCTCCGGCAGGAAGGTAAACGGCATTTCCGTGTGCCGCTCTGGTTCAGCAGAAGCGGCTTAGTCATGCTGGCCACATGACCCGGAAGCTGTACGCTGGCTTCCTCGGCCAATAAAGTGAGATGAGCACCGCAACCCCAGAGTTGGTCACGACTGGACCTAATGGTCAGGGGTCCCTTTAACTTTACCTTCTAGGTTGCCTCTTTGATGCAGTTCCACATTGCTTCAACACTATCTCTGGGGCAGTTCAGTAGAGCTCATTTGATGGAATCAGAGAAGCATTCACAAAGTTCAGGTATAGGCATATATGGCAGTGTTGATTCATGGTCACACCACAGGGATGGGCCACTTCTGTATGTAGCTCTCCATCCAGAAAAATATAGGTTTGGGGGCTTCTTACACCTCTTTCTCTCTCTCTCTCCTCTCTCCTTCCCTCCTTCCATCTCCGAACCCCCTGCTGGAAACAAAGTGCACTGGCTGGGGAGCAGTGGACTATTCATTGGACAAAAAAGGTTTTCTAGTGGCATTCAAAGCATTTTGAGAAGGACTCATTAGTGAAAAGCATTCTGCCTGCGTTAATGTTAAAAGTTTTCAAGTGATTTGCACCCTCAGGGTACAGTACTTTCCATATGAGCACCATTGTACTTCAATAGTAATGGGCAAAATGCTTAAATGAGCTATTTCCAACTGTGGTTCCCTATCTACTGTAAGGGGTTTGTCAAATAATATATGCAAGGCACTTTGAAGAGTCTAGCTTTAAAAAATCCTAAGTCCCAAAATGAGTTGGGCTGTCTTGAGTACTACAGTGGTACCTCGGGTTACAGACACTTCAGATTACAGATGTAAAGATAAGTCTGTGTTGTTACTGTTTTTTTAAACACACACACAAAACCAAAACTCTACAATAAAAGCTACATTTCAGTTTAAATGCATTTTCTATGTGAATGTATATTTCATTATTTTTTCTGAGCTGAGGATTGTATCAGAATATTCAGAAAGTGTGAAAGCCAATAGATTACTAAATTCTATTAAACACAATAGTTCAGGAGGTGCAGATCAAATTGCATCAAACTTCACAAAGATCTATTTCCTCAGCCATTCCTAAATGTAAGAGGAATTTGGCTGTACATCACAAGACTTATTTATCAGTATTTACCCATCAAAGTGATTAATGAATGTTAAGATTGAGCTGGAAGATGGAGATAGCTTTCCCTTCTCTTGCATATCCCCTGCAAATCGTTGCAGTAAATAAAAAAATCATTGCAGTAAAAGTATGGGTTGCCACTTGCGATCCATCTGGCCTCGACTATCTGGTTAGATAGAAGGAGTACTGTCAGTTCTTGGTCCAAAATGACAGGTCAGTGTGAAATGTCGGGAAGGAATTTCACACCATTCCTCTCAGTCGTTCGGTAAACGAAGGAGACTGAACAGAACTGCCAACACTGCTGTCACTTTTTGCCTAACTAAATGATAGGGAAAGGAATGAAATAAAAACAAAAAAATAGTACATGCAGAGAATGTATAAATGCACTGCAGACAGAAACCTTGGATTCTGGAAGACTGCACATTGTTATCCTGATTGCTAAAGACGATGTTTCATTGTATTTGTGTATGCATTTTCCATCAGATCTAAGCAATGTCTCTCATAGGATGTAGCTGGCTAGGCTTTCGTTTTTTAAGTCCTAGCGAAAGGATGCTGCTGGGATGCTGCTGATGTAAATACTCAAATCCCTCCCCTCCTCCAGTACTTGCACACAGCACAGACTTTCCTATTTGCTGCAGTGTTTGAATAAAGAAGGCAATGTTTCCGTCCCTGCAAGCACGCAGTTGAAAATTACCAGCACAGATAACGACTGAGATTTCTTCACATAATGAAATGCAAAGAATAAAAAAGCTACTGAGCCTTGATTTATATCAGTTGCAATGATTTAAGTAAATGTGCCAGTATTCCTGTTTCCTCTCATTTGTCCAGATACTTTCTGTATATTGACTGTGTGAGGATCACGCTGTGTCATCTCTCATAACACATTGATATGATTTGCTTCTAACCTGCCGCCATCACATTAGAAACGCCTAAACAGTTAAGATGTTCTTTATTTCAAATAGTAGCCATGCAATCCTATGCACATTTACTTTGAAATAGGTTTAAGTTTTATTTAGCGAGGCTTATTCCATAGTAATGATGTGTAGCATTGTAGCCTTAGGGTGTCTTCTGACATTTGCAGTGTTGGAGCACCTTGCAGCACGCACTCATCCAGAAGGCTCTCTTCAACTTCTTTGCCTGCAGAGTATAGTATCTTTTATTCACTCTTCTCGTGCAGTGTTACACTGTGTAGAGATGATGGTGGAATCTGGCGAGTCCCAAGTGGACTTATCTAATCTTATCCAGCTGGGTTACTGTGTGGATCAGATCAGGTACCCCAAGGTATCACATGAAATTGACAATTCACATCCCTTTGGGGGCATATTTGTAGTGACACATGGAAAAAATGACACAATCATTACAGTAAGCCAGTGTGCAAAAACTGCTAAATCGAAATAGCTGCAGTGTGAAGGGATCTGGGGGAATGCACCATGGGTTGGTTGAATACTAAAACATTAACAGTTGTCTCTGTTAATGGGAAGCTCTGCCCACTGGGTTCTGCTCCTGAGGAGATTCTGTTTGCAGGAGGAGTTGTGCTCTTCTCTTTGGCAATCACTTGTAGCCCAGTAAGATCGTCTTCCATGAATATAGTCTTAGCAGTGTGTCCGTAAGTGGCTGTGGAGGCCAATTCTGGATCCATAAGTCCTTCCACAGTGGAGACATACATTTCCAGGTGGGAGTTGATCACAGTGAAGGTTTGCCAAATGTGCCTTCCTCTTAGCTCTTTTATCCCTTTCATCTTGAGTTTGTGATTCTTCAAAGTTCATGACGTCTTGGGTGAAGGCTCTTCTCCAATTGGAGTGCTCGCAGGCCAGTGATTCCCGGTTGCTGGTGTTTAAACTACATTTTTTTACATTTGCCTTGAGAGTGTCTATAAACCTCATTTGTTGTCCACCGGCATTATGCTTACCATTTTTAAATTTGGAATAGAGTAGCTGCTTCGGAAGGTGATAATCAGGCATCCAAACATGACCAGCCCAACGACGCTGATGTTGAAGAATCATTGCTTTGCCACTGGTGATCTTTGCTTCTTCCAGCACACTGACATTAGTTTGCCTGTCTTCCCAACTGATTGGCATATATGTGACTGTCACACTTTCCTTGATGGCAAGAGTACTTACTGAGTTGTCTCCTATGAAGAAATAATGATGGCAATGTATATTGCATCCCTGTAATGCCTCTGGTTCACACATACTGTATGGCATGGTCATATAAACTTGACCTGGCCACTTTGCATGTCTGAGTTGAAGGACCACCAACATAGATGAAGGAATCCCATGTAGAGGCTAGAATGCCCTTGGTAGTTTGCAAGGTTGTGTGAAGCTGAGAAAACATTGGAATTCCTTGCCAACTCAGGCAAGGGCTGCTGTTTTATTTCTCACTGCAGTAGTAAAACAGCCTCTTATGCCTTTCTTTTCCCCATCCATGCTTTATTGGGGTTTTCACAATAGTATCCTTCTTTTTATAAACCTATCAGTATATGAGCTCGATATACTATGAGCAATATCACTCTCGGCCCCCTTCACCAAGACGAGAAGAATGTGAAATGACTCTTCAAAGAGAGCCTTGGGGTTGGATTGGGGAAAACATATTGTGAAAGTTAACAGAAGCAAAAGTAGAGAAGTTTAAGAGGGCAAGGAATAGGGAAAAGGCAGCTGTTGTTGGCCTACTTTTGCATTCTGAACCTGACTTTCCCACATTAGTAAGTTGGTTCTAAGTGGGTATTTAGCACTGCAGCTGGCATTGTTGCTGATTAAAGAACCCTCCTCATGGTCATGAGTGCCTAATTTTCCTGAACATGTATCTGAAAGCTTCCTACTTGAGACATCCCTCCTCCACACAAATACAAGTTTCTCCTTTAGCTTACCATTTTTATTATTCCTAAGGCGGCTGTGGTGGTAAGATATTAAACATTCAGAATTCGACAACACCTCTTGTTTCAGCATTTTTTAAAAAAATATTTCACAAGGTTTTTATCCGGCTTGATTGGGGGAGAGAAACCACCCTCAAACTGTTTTACAAGAAGAGTAAAATGATCAGCAAAAATAAAAGTTTGAAACAACTATGCAAAACATTAAAAACTAATTGGAAATCAGTGATGAGCTTAAAACCAGATTAAGACACGCACCAACATTCTGCATGGCTGGGTAGGCTTGTCTAAACAAATAATGATTTTAGCCAATGCCAAAAAGAGTAGAGTGAAGGCACCTACCTCATGGAGTTTCAAAGTTTGGGTGCTGCTGCACTAAAAGATTGCATACCTTCCGCCGACTTCCGGAGGCGGCGCGACCGGCAATGGCTGCCTTCTCCGACTGAGGAGAAGGAGCTCCGCTGCGAAAGGGTCGTCCGCTACGGCAAAGCGGAGACCCACTGAGGCAAACCACAGGTAGCAGAAGCCTGTGGTCCCGGGACCCGGCGGGCGCCAAAAGCAGCCCCCAAAACGTTGAAGGAACCCCGTAAGGGGCTCCGGATCGCGGAGGGGGTAGCGGCGCTGTGGGTCGTTCCGCAAACAGCGGAGTGAAGCCGCATTGCTGTTCCCGGTCAGCGCTGTCCTTTCTTCCTGCAACTTTTCGGAACTTTGGAAACTACAACCCGTGAGTAAATTTGGACTATGCAAACTTTCTGAAACTTTTATCAACTTTCTGAAACTTTTGAGAACTTTTCTGAAACTTTTAAAACTTTTTTAAAAAGTTGAAATTTGGCTGAAAACGGAGTGAGGATAAGCAGGAAGCCTGCCTCCCGCTATACTGAACTTTAAGCAAAGAGCAGGAGGAGTGGAGACAAAAAGTTATGCTTTAACCAATTGCCGGCACCCTTTAAAGCAGATTTCTGAGTGAAAGACTTTGAGCTACTGATTTTTTTTTGGATTATTTGGGGTGCATTGATATTCTTCTTCTGTGGTACCAGTGGATTACAAAATAAGTAAGAACCCCTGGTGCTGGAGCTGCCTGGCTGAGCACCAGTCTGCAACTTTGGTTACATTGAACTTAATTTTGAAACATTCTGAGCTGGAATTGGACACTTTGAAACTGATGCAGTCAAGGCACTGTAGAAACATTGTTTTGTTTTAAGTTTACTCTGCTAAAAATAATATACTGTGGAGGCTGTGGACATGGACTTAAATTTATAAGTTTAACTTGGATTTGATCTTTTCCCTGAAGACGTATTAAGCTCCCTCTAGAGGATTTTGGACTTACAGCAGTGACTTTGTTTTACTTTCCCTTTCCTGGCCTTTGTTTGACTACTGCACCTGGGACTTCACTTCACTTTCTCATGGGAACAACTTGGATTGACCTTGGATTACAGACAACTCTGGAATGAGTGGCGCAAGGAGAAGAGGAAGAACCAAACAAACAACTTTAACTTTATCTGCAGCCTCACAGCGTAGATCATCTGTGCCGGCCTTGCCTTCTGCTTTGCCTCCAGACATAGAGGCGGCCTCCCTATTACAAACAGGGGAGGGAGAGACAGAGGAGCTGCACTTGGAAGATATGGCTTCAGGAACAAGTAGCTCTGTCTTGGATAAAATCTTGGAGAAGTTAGAGGTCTTGGACAAGAAGGCTGACCTACATACAGCTAAAATCGATCAGAACACAGAAAGTTTGAACAAGTTGACTGGGCAAGTGGCACAGAATGCCCAGGCCATTGGAGAATTAAAGGAGGCTGTAGGTGAAAACCGTAAACTGGCTGAAGACACTGGTCAAAGAGTGGAAAAACTTGAGAAAGAAGTAAGACCACTCAGCAAACAAGTTGGAGAACACCAGATTCATTTTTTGATGTCAGAACTGCGAAGTAAGGAGACCAACTTGAGGATACGGTCAATTCCAGAGGTGGAAGAAGACAATTTTACTGAATTTCTAACTAAGGAAATTGCCAAGTTTTGGAATCTAGAGGAAAAAGACTTCAAAATAGTATCTGCTTTTAGGCTTGGCAGAGTCAAAAGGATAGAGAGGCCCAGAGACTGCTTGATAACACTGAGATCAAAGGAGGAAAGGGACAAGATTTTGGGCCTGCACTACGAAAGGTCACTAGACATTTCGGGCAAGAGAATTGAAATTTACAAGGACATCCCTAGACAGTTGCTGGATCTCAGATCTAACTACACAGAACTGGCAAGATTGTTAAGAAGCAACGCAATCTTCTTCAGGTGGGAGTTTCCACAAGGACTATCCTTTACCTATAGAGGGAGAAAGATCAAAATTAAAACAGTGGAAGACAGAGACAAGTTTCTGGGAGCACACGGAGAAGACCTCCACAAAGGACTTGGATTGCCAGCGCCGGAACCCCCAGGGGAACCAGCCCCCTCGGATCCTCAAGGACCAGAGAACAAGGTACCACTCCAGAAAGAATAACCGGACTTGCCCAGGATGTCTCTGCAGCTTTTGAGCTGGAACATAAATGGCTGTAACAGCCCCGAAAAAAGATCTAAAATTTTTCATATTTTAAAAAAGGAACAATTGGACATTATATGTTTACAAGAAACACATGTGATTAGGCTCCATAGAAAGGTGTTAATAAATAAAAGGCTTGGTCAAGAATTTATATCATCGGACACAGTCAAGAAGAGAGGTGTAGTGATCTATGCAAAAGAGAGCCTTTCACCAAAATTTCTTTTTAAAGATGAAAGTGGAAGAATTCTCGCAATAGAAGTACAATATCAAGGAGAAAAAATTTTGATATTAGGAATTTATGCTCCAAATGAAGGCAAATCAGACTTTTATAAGAAATTGCACGAGACTATGCTGGACTATCTGGATTATAACAACGTCATCATGATGGGGGACATGAATGGGGTCGTATCAACGAACATGGATAAGTCATTGAATCAAAACATCACTAAAGAAGGAAGACTACCTAAGACCTTTTTTGAAATGACCGACAATATGGACTGGGTTGACATTTGGAGAGTTAGAAACCCCTTGGGAAGAGAGGGAACATTCTTTTCTGAAGCCCAACTGACCTGGACACGAATCGACCAAATATGGATAACTAGAAGTCTGGCACCTAAGGTGAGGAAGGTGGAAATCTGCCCCAAAACATGCTCCGACCATAACGCCTTGAGAATGGATATGACACTGACTCCAACCGGCTCCTTTAGATGGAAGATGAATGATGGCCTGTTTAGAGACCAAAGAATTGTAAAGAAGGCCCAAAAAACCCTAAAGGACTATTTTGAGATTAATTTGAATACCACGGTGGAAAAAAGAACTATCTGGGACGCAAGCAAAGCTGTTATGAGAGGGTTCCTGATTCAACAGAATTCTTTAAAGAAAAGACTGCAAAATGAAAAGAAAGACAAAATTTTGGAAAGCATCAAAGAGTTGGAGAAGAAATTAAGATCTAACCCGAAGTCCCAACCGATTCTGAGAGAAATCAAACTTCATCAGACACAATATTCTAAATTGATAAATCAGGAAATAGAATGGAAGATTAAAACAATGAAACAAAAAACTTTTGAATCGGCTAATAAATGTGGGAAACTGCTAGCCTGGCAGTTGAAAAGAAGACAAAGATTAAATACAGTAACAAACTTAGAGGTTGAAGGAAGGAACATTCAGAATCCGGGAGAGATTAGAAAGTGTTTCCAGAGATATTTTAAAAAGCTATACACTCAAGGGCCACAAGACGAAACAGAGATTACACAATTTTTGAAGAGAAATGGACTGGCAAAGCTGTCAGAAGAAAATAGAACAATTTTGAATGGCAAAATAACACGACAAGAGATCGAGCAGGCCATCCAGAGTTTGAAACAGGGCAAATCACCAGGACCAGATGGACTGACCTCTAACTACTACAAGATATTGAAAGACTACTTGATACAGCCATTGTTGGAGGTCAGCAACGAAACAATGGAGGGGAAGAAGGCGCCTGAATCGTGGAAAGAAGCATTTATCACATTGATTCCAAAGTCGGAAACTGAGAAGACACAACTTAAGAACTACCGTCCCATCTCCCTTTTAAATGTGGATTACAAAATATTTGCAGATGTTCTGGCACGAAGATTTAAGAAAGTGTTAAGTGAGATAATCCATAAAGACCAGGCAGGCTTTCTCCCGGGCAGACATATGTTTGCTAATACAAGGAACATTATAGACATATTGGAACTTTTACAAACAAACATAAACACTAAAGCAGTTCTAATTTTTATAGACGCGGAGAAGGCCTTTGACAACATATCCTGGAGATTTATGAAGGGGAACCTAAAAGAAATGGGAGTGGGACGGGGGTTTGAGAATGGGATTGATGCAATATATTCAGAACAAAAGGCCAAACTGATAGTTAACAATGTGGTTACTGAAGAGTTCAAAATTGAAAAAGGCACACGACAGGGCTGCCCGATTTCCCCATTACTGTTCATTTCGGTTCTGGAAGTGCTCCTGAATATGATTAGGGGGGACCGGTTGGTGAAGGGGATTCAGGTCGGAGCGAAACAATATAAACTTAAAGCTTTTGCAGATGACTTAGTTCTGACATTACAGGAGCCGGAATCTAGTACGAAAAATGTATTACAACTGATACAAAACTTTGGTCGAGTGGCCGGATTTAAGCTAAATAAACAAAAAACTAAGGTGTTGGGGAAGAACCTGACAGATACTGAGTTGGAACGGTTTCAGAAAGAGACAGATTTAAATGTGGTTAAGAAAGTCAAATACCTAGGGGTAAATATAACAGCAAAAAATCTGAGTCTATTCAAAGACAATTATGAAAAATGTTGGTCAGAAATTAAGAGAGACTTGGATAGTTGGTCAAGATTAAGACTTTCTTTGTTAGGCCGAATAGCTGCCATCAAGATGAATGTATTACCAAAAATGCTATTTTTGTTTCAGACATTACAGATTGTAGACAAGACAGAGTGCTTTCGGAGGTGGCAGAAAGACATATCTAAATTCGTCTGGCAGGGCAAAAAGCCCAGAATTAAATTTAAAATATTAACAGATGCAAAAGAAAGAGGGGGCTTTGCCCTGCCAGACCTAAAGTTGTATTATGAAGCTGCAGCTTTCTGCTGGCTAAAAGATTGGCTACTTCTTGAAGATACGGATGTCTTGGATCTGGAAGGTTTTAACAACGCATTTGGATGGCATGCATATTTATGGTATGACAAAGCTAAGATAAATAAGGCCTTTAAGAACCATATTGTTAGAAAATCAGTTTTTAATGTCTGGATAAAATACAAAGACTTACTGGAGAACAAAACTCCGAGGTGGCTGTCACCCATGGAGGCCAAGGCTCGAAGAAGAGCCAATATGGAGGCCAACTGGCCAAAATACTGGGAAATACTAGAAAAGGACGGAGACAATTGGAAATTGCAGAGTTTAGAAAAGATGAGAGACAAAGTGCGAGACTGGCTACACTATGCTCAGATTAAAGAATTGTTTAAAAATGACAAAAAGTTAGGATTCCAAGTGGAAAAGTCAAAGTTAGAAACTGAACTGTTAGAACCTAAGACTAAAGTACTTTCAAAAATGTATAACTTGCTGCTGAAATGGAATACACAAGACGAAATGGTAAAATCAACAATGATAAAATGGGCTCAGGACATTGGGCATAATATTATGTTTGAAGATTGGGAAAGGTTGTGGACCTCTGGGTTGAACTTCACTGCATGCAATGCATTGAAGGAAAATGTGATGAAAATGATGTATAGATGGTACATGACTCCTGTTAAATTAGCCAAAATATACCATTCGTCTGATAGTAAATGTTGGAAATGTAAGGAAAATGAAGGAACATTTTTCCACCTCTGGTGGACATGCCCTAGAGTGAAGGCCTTCTGGGAGACAATATATAATGAATTAAAAAAGGTGTTTAAATACACCTTTACCAAAAAAACAGAGGCCTTTCTCTTGGGTATTGTCGGCCAGGGGGTGTCAAAAAAGGACAGAACATTCTTTATGTATGCAACAACAGCAGCAAGAATATTGATCGCCAAGAATTGGAAAACCCAGAAGCTACCCACTGTGGAAGAATGGCAGATGCAGCTGATAGACTACATGCAGTTAGCCGAAATGACCGGCAGAATTCGAGACCAGGGAGAAGAAAGGATGGAAGAAGATTGGAAGAAATTTAAGATTTATTTACAAAAATATTGTAATTTGGTTGAGTGCTGAATCGGATGCCAGAGCTGAAAATAACTGTCTATCACTAAACTAGATCTAAGGTTGAATTATATGCTAACTAAATTAAGATTATGAGTAAAATAATAATTTGTTTGAAATTAATTTAATAATGATGTAAGTGTATGCGGGAGGTGTGGGGAAGTCTTATGTAACAATTGAAAGATGTTAAATGGACAGTGCTGATTTGTGTTTATATAACATATGTTTTATGTGAAAAACTTTAATAAATATATATTTAAAAAAAAAAAAAAAAAAAATAAAAGATTGCATACCTTCCAAGTGTCTTGATTTTCTAAGGACAGTCCCAGAATTACAAAAGCCATCCTGGTTTCTGATTTGATCCCAGAATGTTCCTATTTTCCTCACTGACACCACTGCCACCAAGTGTGGGGAGAAGGAGGAACCGACACTTCTCCCAACAACAAGGATCGAGGCTGTGGCAGTGAGGGAGCATCCCATTGCCTCTGCATGGCCACTGCTGCCGGCCTCCTCCCTTGGACAGCTTGTAGCAGCTGCTGGAGTTCAGATGAGGAAGAGGAGAGGTTGCAGCCAATGAGGCTCAGCCTTGTATGATGTGCCAACTGTGAGGTGCAGGAAGAGGGCAAGGCTGCCCTGGGTGGGAAGAAAGGGGGAGTGGAGTGGAACGTGAGAAGTCTTATTTTATTTTTAAATTATTTGTGCATCTGCATCTAACCTTGCCCCTTTCTGAAATTTATTTATTGCTGTCTGTTTTTTCTTTTTGTAAATCTACCACCACATTCAGGGTTAAGGGTTTTTCTCAGGATGGCTGTGTCCTGTTGGTTTAGTGGCGCTGTGGTCTAAACCACTGAGCCTCTTGGGCTTGCTGATCAGAAGCTTGGCAGTTCAAATCTGCATGATGGGGTGAGCTCCCGTTGCTCTGTCCCAGTTCCTGCCAACCTAGCAGTTTGAAAGCACACCAGTGCAAGTAGATAAATAGGTATCACATTGCCGGGAAGGTAAGCAATGTTTCTGTGTGCTCTGATTTCCGTTACGGTGTTCTATTGCACCAGAAGCGGTTTAGTCATGCTGACCACATGACCCGGAAAGCTGTCTTTGGACAAATGCCAGCTCCCTTCACCTGAAAGCAAGATGAGCGCTACAACCCCATAGTTGCCTTTGACTGGGGTCCATGGGTCCTTTACCCTTTTTACCTAGTAGTGGCAGCACTCACCCTTCTTCAGATAGGAAATGCTGTGTGGGGGAATAACACCAGAAAATGGGGTGTCCAGGAGGGTCAGTTGTAGGATAGTGAGAAATGTCACTATTTCCATCTGAGGAATGCTGGAGGGTATGGGTTTGTTTTCTCAGAAATCAGAACAAGTATTACGTAACACCTGTAACTGTTGTGCCGGTGGACATGCATGGAGTAAGGATATCTTACCCCAGGTAAGCAGGTCCCAAGCTGTTAAGGGCTTTATATACCAACAGTAACACCTTGAACATGACCCAATAGCAAATCAGTAACCCGTGCAGATCTCTGAGCAGAGGTGTTATGTGGTGACAGGGTGTCACGCCTGTCCACCATCGTGCTGCAGGATTCTACACTAACTGCTGTTTCCTGGTCAAGTTTAAGGGAAGCCCCACATAAAGTGCATTGCTGCAATCCAGTATTGAAGGAGCGAAATACAGTGGTACCTCGGGTTACATACGCTTCAGGTTACATACGGTTCAGGTTACAGACTGACCCAGAAATAGTGCTTCAGGTTAAGATACGCTTCAGGTTACAGACTAACCCAGAAATAGTGCTTCAGGTTAAGAACTTTGCTTCAGGATAAGAACAGAAGTTGTGCTCCGATGGCGCGGCAGCAGCAGGAGGCCCCATTAGCTAAAGTGGTGCTTCAGGTTAAGAACAGTTTCAGGTTAAGAACGGACCTCCGGAACAAATTAAGTACTTAACCCGAGGTACCATTGTTCTACTGTGGCCAAGTTTTCCAGCTCCAAGATTGGCCATAGCTGTAATATCAGTTGTAGCTGCTAAAAGCTGCTTTCAGGCAC
Source organism: Podarcis siculus (assembly GCA_034642415.1). NCBI lineage: Eukaryota > Metazoa > Chordata > Lepidosauria > Squamata > Lacertidae > Podarcis > Podarcis siculus. Next base: position 1,097,641 of record JAXCMG010000069.1, read on the forward strand.
TGAGGTTACCTGAGCTTCCAGTAACTATGCTGAATTCAGAAACACACCAGCCTGTGAACCTCACACAGGATAGTCATTTTCTTGGACACAGAAATCACTCATTCACAGTGCCTCTGTCCTTCCAGGATTCAAGCTCTGCTTGCTTTCTGTCAACCATCCTTCTACGGCATCCAGGTATTGGTCCAAGGGCTACACAGCTTCTCCTGATTCAGATGTTATGAAGGACTAGGACTGCATTCAGTGCCGTAATTACACAGCTGAGGAATTGCATAGTATTGTGCCACGTTGTCTATAAGTCATGGACTTGGATATTTTAAAAAAATAAATCAATAAATTAAATAGTTATAACTATAGCTTCTTCTGAAATATATGTTAAAGTGAGACTCTGAAAGGTGAATATTTTGAAATTCAAAACTTTCCACACTCTTTTGAAATACCCAGCACATGAATTTCTTTCCAATACTTGAATATGAAATCCATTCTATGATTCCCAGTGTCCTGAAGGTTGAAAATACATACTTCTGAGGAAGGAGAATACCTATGGGAACCTAGACATCCTTTGGAAACGCTGTTCACAAAATGCATTTTTTACAATTGATCTTTTTCAACTCTCAGGTTTTCGAAATGACTGAAATGCAAATCTTGTCAGTATTCTCTCATACCTTTTTTTTGAGGGGGGTTATGTTTTGATTTATATTCTTTTTATGATTTTTATGATGGGTCTTCGTTTGTATTTTTATGCTGTGAAATGCCCTGTGATCTTTGGATGACATACAAATTTAATTAATAACAATAATTACAACAATAACAATATGAAATCCATGTTTTGCTAAGATCATCCAAGAAACTGACTTCTTAAGAAGACCCACTGAAGAAAACTCACTGAAGCCAGAGGAGCTTACTCTGAAATGTATGTTTTTGACCTCATTCTTGGTTCAATACTATCTTTACTGTTTGTGAAAACACAGGATCTTCAGCTGCTTTCAGTAAGCTGCCCAGAGTGGCTGGGGAAACCCAGCCAGATGGGCAGGGTATAAATAATAAAATTATTATTATTATAGCTCATCCAGCAGAGCTGAAGAATGAAATGTACAGCCCACTGAACCACTCAAAGCTGTAATATCATTCTCTTGGTATCATCAGTACTATGAGGAGTAAATTAAGGCATTAAAATTAACACATATTCATTCATAAATGCATGAATGAACCAAAAATAAGAATAAAGTAGCTTTTCATATTAGTGATTATGATTTCCTTGGAGGTTTATAAGCAGAGGATGGGGGCGGGACATCTGTCATGTATGATGCAGTTGCGATTCCTGCATTGAACTAGATGACCCTTCTATGAAACAATGAGAAAATAATTTTGCTAACCATTTGAAGGTGTGACAGCTCATCTAACATCTATGTATTCTATCTATGAAGCAATAATGCCTCCAGAGATCTATGAATATTCGTAAAGATCTTTATTAATAATGGAAAGGTAAAATTGTGATGACTCTGACATGGAAGCTTTAAATTTCATCTGTAATAACCTAGTGATAAAAAATGTATACTGTTACATATAGCAGCTTTGTTAAGTGAAGACTGTGGCCAATTTTCACTGATCTTAACATACTACAAAAATGCACAATGACACAATATAAACAAATTATTTATTATTACTTCAAATCTAAGGACAATTTTGACTTGGGTTTTCAATACTGTATGTAATATGCACCTTGCTTACATTCTATAAATATTATCTCTAAATAGCTATCAAAGGCATACATCTGTATATATGTGTGTGTATCTATCTATCATCCACCTATCTATCTATCTGTCTGTGTCTGTCTGCCTATCTATCTGCCTATCTGTCTATCTTATTTTTGATCTGTGCCAAAACAGAAGCAGTAGAAATCTATCCTATACCAAAAGCCGCTTCACATTCTGAGATGAAATCAGACAGCACAAAATTATTGGATGTGTTTGGGATTGTATTGCACATTCAAGACAAATTGTCATTCACCCATTATGGGGAATAATAGACTAAGCTCCAGTTTTGTTTTCATCCCTATATAATGCTAATATCTAGGACGCTTGCACACAAAATATTTATTGCTCATGTATTGCAAAGTGAACATAAAAAGAGGATCTCATTCCAAAACAATTTAATTTGTCCAATCTTTTTCTAGAAGTTATTGCCACACTTCTGTTCCCATAACAAGGCTCTGTGAGGAAGACCATCTGACGTTTCATATCTTTTCCCTTGTATTTTGTCATGAATAGATTAATTCTAAATTTGAGGCAACAGAACTATTTTTAAAAAATGGAGAGAGAGAGAGAGAGAGAGAGAGAGAGAGAGATTGGTAGACAGCACATCATATTCTGTAAAGAGTTTAGTTGGCAAGGATCATTTGTACTTAATATGATTGCAAAGTAAGGGCATATATGTTAATTCTGGAGTGGACTGTTTGGTTTGTTAACTGGCAAATATGAAAGAAAAATGAGGCTAGTGATAAAATGGTTAGTGTTCTGGTCAGCCAACTGTTCTGTGTTTCAGGATACTTACCGTATTTTTCGCTCTATAAGACGCACCAGACCACAAGATGCACCTAGTTTTTGGAGGAGGAAAACAAGAAAAAAAAATTCTGAATCTCAGAAGCCAGAACAGCAAGAGGGATCGCTGTGCAGTGAAAGCA
>JAXCMG010000069.1:1105320-1118393 GCA_034642415.1 Podarcis siculus
GGCGCGTGATTTTCGCTTGCATCCTGGAGCAAAGTTCGCAAAAAGGAGCAGCTACTTCCGGGTTAGCGGGGCTCATAACCCAAAACATGCATCACCAGAAGCGTTCGTAACCAGAGGTACCATTGTATGGATGAAACTATTCTCTCCCATTGATTTCCATCAGCTCAGAATAATATCTCAGCATCGCTGATGGGCAAAGGGTAGTTCCTTTGCCTTTTCTCTCGCGGGGATTTGAACCGCCGAACTTCTGATCCGCAAGTCCTAGGATTTGTGGTTTAACCCACAGTGCCACCCATATCCCATGCTTTCCATAGGCCTCTGCTTATCCAGTGTAGGAATGGGGTGCTGGACCAGGTGGGCTTTCATATTCTTTCACTGCTCACCGCAAACAAGAGACGATTCCAATAAAACAGTTAAAATATTACCTTGGGTCTCAGTGACATCTGCTGTTCACTCTATTCAAATCTCTGCCATTTTTTAAAAATCACCACTTTCCACCTCTCAGGTTCTCTCCATCTCTGCTTTATTCAAACTGCTGCTGTGGCTTTAAACCAATCCCCCCCACACACTATGTCCCTCCATTCCTTTACTCATACTTCTTCCATTGTTTCAAACCACCACTTTCCCTCTGTCAGTGTCTCCTAATGCCATTTCATGGCCGCTGGGGTTGTGCAGTAATGTGGTAGCAAGCTCCAAAGTGCAGGGTCCCTTCATGAAAGACGCAGCCATGCCCCTTCAGAGCCATGCCCACCCAGTCTTAATTATCTTAATAATTAATAATTATTAATAATCTTAATTATACAACCTAACCAATAGTGACAATTACGGATGCATTGCAAGGATCAATGCAGGTCTCCTTTCAGCCTTTGTGCTAGATCTACTATTTTCTGTGCATGTACATCAGCAAAAGATTTGGAGGGAGGGCACAATATCTTATTTTGCAATGACTCGAGTTGCGTTTTCCTTGAAGTTCCATTACACACAACAGAGCTTGGGCATCCTTTTCCTGAAACTGAAGCACCGTGTGTTTTCAGTGCTCCTAAATGATTGGCTTTAGAACATACAGAACAGCAGCTCATTGGTGCTCTCCCAATACACCTTCTCTAGAGTGACACTAGGAGCCAATCCTCAGTGGCTGACTTTCACTTTGATTGGCTCCAGTCACCTTCTTCTTCCCTTTCATGGTGACTGTACAATTATAGGATGCTGGAGACAGGCAACCTGATGCAAACTAGCTGCAGAAATAGTAATGGGTCCTTGACCTCCATGACCCTAGACCACTGCACTGCTGGTGTTGGGCAACCTACTTTGTCTTTTGTTCCCTTTTCCCACCCTTACCAGGCAAATATAGAATTGTGATGCGGTGCTACAAATCCCCAAAAGAGAGCTGTGTGATGACAGCCTTAGTTTTTAATATTTATTGGGGGAATGCAAAATTATGCTGAATAGGGAAATGTTGTGAAGTCAAGTGGGGAGGCAGTGGAGAAGTGTTGGGATCTCTTGTGCAGACAGATAGGTTAGTCACAATTATTTTCCCAGGGCATTCCAATTATAGCAACTTGGGGTAGAGATTTCTGCAAACTTTTAGGAGAGTTCAGTCAGGTTCCTCTCAGTTCTGCTGAAAGTTTTTTCATGTGATTAATTAGTCCCTTTCTATTCTAATTCCTTTCTGTTTTCCAGCAAGCAACACCGATTTTGATAATTGCATTTTTCATTGCATTTGTTTTCTCTCCCCCCCCTTACATTTATGCAAACTTCTGTTAGAGTCTTTCCTACTCCCCACTGTTTGTGTTGCTTTCTATTCATTTTCACACATACCCTGCCATTTTCAGTTTGCTTGTTTAATGTTTCATCCCTCTTTCTTCAGTCTTAGGGTACCTGTGATTTCATTACATTGAGTTCTTGCTGTCCAGTACTATTAGTAATTTTATTAAAGTTTTCTCCCTTGAGCACCTCTAGGTTTGCTAATTTCCCCCCTGCCACTCAGCTAAGCCCTCTTGTCCCTCAAGTCGGCTTCCAGTTGTGCTGCTCATTGCCGGCCTATTATTACCGACTTATTGAGGGGCACCACCCTCATGTCAAACTGATTGCCCACAAAATGCAATGGGAGGTTTAGCAATTTGTATTTCGCCCACCTCAAAAAGGTAATCATTCTGAAAGTTGGCAGGCTTCATTCCTCAAGAAGAGACAGTTTTGACAGTAAATTGCAACCAATTCTGGCAGAAAATAAAAATGTTATAGACTTTTTCTTTACTTTCTTTTTCTAAAGAAATTAAACTTGAAAGTTTCCCTTCATGAAAACCCCTACATGGATCTGTTTGAAAATTGGCAGGCTTAATCCACTGGGCCCACAAACTTTATCCACTTCTGTGAAACGGGGGGGGGGGGGGGGGCGGACATCAGGAAGAGCCTTATGAGACAGTAAGAGCTGTTAGTGGAATGGATTCCCTTGAGGGTGGGTATGTTGTGGACTCTCTTTCACTGGAGGTTTTAAAGCAGACATTGGCTGGCCATCTGTCATGGATGTTTTAGTTGAGATTCCCGCATTGCAAGGGGCTGGACTAGATGGTACCCCTTCCAACTCTACAATTCTATGAACTGAATGCACATACATTGGTGAGTGTCTAAATCTGGTCAGAGAGTGAGTTATTTCCTTTAGGGAACCATAAGAACTGGGGTCTACTTTAATAAGAACAAATAGGTTACATTTTCCAGTATGTGCTTCTGGGGCCACATAAAGACCATTGATGACTATGCAATGAGTGATACATATCATTGTCAAAGGTGAGGAATTATAGCCATTTCTGATTTCCTACTAGTGATATGATACGATGCAATACGATAATCTTTATTGTCATTGTCCCATACAGAACAACAAAATTGAAAAATCTACACCAGACATTCAAAAACCAACAAGCCTGCTATCCCAACTATCCCAGCCTGGTTAGCCCCTAAAAACTCTGATTCCCCATAATTGAATACAATATACTCACATAGAGACTACCTTAGACTGCGTTTAAAACCAAAATCGCATTTGGATAGAGACTGTTTCTTAGGCGGCTAGTCCTAGTCTTTATAACCCTGCACCTTCTTCCAGAAGGCAGAAACTGAAAGAGATCATTTCTGGGGTGTGCACTATCCTGCACTGTGTCTGCAGCTTTCTTATGGCACCTGAAAGCATAGCACCTGGAAGGAGGGAAGAGTGCACCCAATTATTCTCTCCGCAGTCTTTACAACCTTGGACAGCATTGTGAGTGCGGTGGGGGGGAAAAAGACAGCCTCAGACTGGTCCAAGCAGAATAGGGCTGTTTTACAAAATGCCAAATTGGGATCTGAACTGGATCTTCTTATTGGTAAACACCCCTAAATTCAGCCATGTTGAGAGCAACAGTGGGGAACTTCCAAACTGTAGGCCTCTGAGGTTGATCTGCCAAACACCCACCTTCCCTGCATCTGACATCATATGATGCAAGCACAGTTCAAACCAGGAAAACTCAAAAAAAGAATTTAAGCCAGGAAAGAATCTGCAGCTGGGAATTTCCATCACCTGTCAAAAAAAAAATCATAGAGTTGGAAGGGACCCCAAGGGTCATCGAGTCCACCCCTGTGCAAGGCAGGAATCTTTTGCCCAGCATCGGGCTCAAACTCACAACCCTTAGATTAAGAGTCTCATGCTTTACCGACTGAGCTATCCCTGAGTGGAGGGCTGGCCATTTCTAGATCTGGCCCTCCCTGGTTTGGAATAACTTCATATCTCCCGTGATTTAGGAACTGCTACATCACTGCAAAAATGTTCTTTTGATGCTTCTTTCACCCACTCCTCTTTTAGGCACTTATACATTACACAGCCTTAGCCTTAGTTTGTGAGAATATGAGATTGCCCACACATTTATAGGAATGACTTGTCAGGGCAAGATGATGACAAGGCACTAGGAGAAAGGATGTTTTCACTGCCAGAATCTTCAGCGAACATCACCACCCACCCACTTCCTCCTGGAGGCCATTTTGATACTTGTTTATGAATGTATATGCTAGTGGGTAGACTGCTGCAAACCATTAATCTTTGGATAATGCATATTTTCCATAATCGGAAGAATGAAATAAAAATGACCTGGCACATATATAATTTTTTTTGCAATGCAGAAACTATAAAGCATGCATTCACTTATGCATGTTATGCAAGCAAATATTAATGCATATTGTTTTCTCTTTCTCTATCCCCCTCACACACATACTACAGTAATCAACACAGCATTATTCATTATTTGTATAACACCTATGAGTGACGGATAAGAGACAGGGAAATTTCATGATGCTTGGTGTATACGTGGCTTGTGTGTTTGGCCAAACTGGACTTTGAAAAGGTTTAGGAATCTTCTTTCAGCATTTTGTTATGTGGTTGGTTGTGGCCCTGTTTATTGTTTGATGTTTAGTGCTTCATTTAACCATTTAGTAAATGGTTTTTGTTGTCCTCCATTTCTTCTGACTTAGAGCTACAGGTTATAGAATCTGTATATCCTTTGCACGAGGGCTTCCTTAGCCAAGCTGACTGTGTCCGACCTCTGCAGTTCATACCTGTAATATTGAAGTGAGTACAATTTCCCCCTCTGCTCTTCAGACCTAATTTAACTCCTCTCTGACTGTTCACTGGAAAGCCTAATCATTACACGAGAGACCTCATAATGGCCACCACACATTTTATTTGGCCAGAGCAGCAAGGATCATTGCTGATGAAGACAGAGAATGACTGCATCAAAATCAACATTTCCATGGGCGCCAGCATCAATTACCATCAACTGTTACCTTACTTGTCAGAGAAGTGATACTTGTCTGTTTTACATGCCAGTGTAGACAAAACCACTATCTTTTCCAGGATAAAAATATCCCAACAACCATGAAAATAAAAGTTACAGCATAACCCAAGGTCATCTATGGACAACTGTTACTATGTGTTCCCCGTTTTGCACTAGACATGGGGGAGAAATGTTATTCGGCTCACACATAAAGGCAAGCCTACATAATATGCATTTTTTCAAAACAATATGTGAATTTGAAGCACAGCCTTCCTTTGAAATTCACACTTTTCTGAATTTTGCAATGTGGCTCTCCAGCCAAGTAACGTATACAAAGTTGCATTTTCAGGTTGAGGGGTGCATTGTAATGCATACATGAGTGAAAATAACATACAAAAATGAATATCTAGCAAAAAGGTGTATATTAGGAAAATTTCGTGAGAAAATGCATATATTAGAAGAAATACACACTAAAATTTTATGAGGCCTTTTTTATATAGGAAAAAGGTTAGCAAAATGATGTGGAAATGTGGAGAGCTGAACCTATATTGAAATATAAATATAAACAATCCCTGGAGATGTATCGTTTTCCTTGTAATATCTTTTGGTTTGTAAGTTTCCATTTTCAGCATGGAGGATCATGTAGATACCCTGGGGAACAGTGCTAAATTATAAAGCTTTATTTGTTCCCCAAAGCTACAGGCATGTCTGCATGGCTCCCCTGTACCAGGTAGCTGCAAACAAAACAAAACCAGACATGTATGCTCCAGAGAAGCGGACACGGAGCAATGGATCCAAACTGCAGGAAAGAAGATTCCACCTAAACATTAGGAAGAACTTCCTGACAGTAAGAGCTGTTCGACAGTGGAATTTGCTGCCAAGGAGTGTGGTGGAGTCTCCTTCTTTGGAGGTCTTTAAGCAGAGGCTTGACAACCATATGTCAGGAGTGCTCTGATGGTGTTTCCTGCTTGGCAGGGGGTTGGACTCGATGGCCCTTGTGGTCTCTTCCAACTCTATGATTCTATGATTCTATTCTATGATTCTATGATTCTATGTCTCCTTTTGCTGCCCACACTCTGGCCTACATTGTTTTTTCCTGGGACAGGACTACGAATCCCAACATTCATGACTATTGGCTAAGTTGGCAGGGATTATGTGAACTGCAGTCCAATAATGTCTGGAAGCCCAGTGTTGAAGCACTGTGACCTACTCTGTTTTTCTGGTTATGCTGGCTGGAGCTGACGTCTGCCCTGGGTACCTTTAGCAGGAGGGTTGAGATATAAACTTAATAAATAAACAAACCAGGTTTGAGAAGGCTTAATAAAGGAAGGCTGCAGAGTTGATTTTAGATGATTTGAGATGTTGAGATGATTTGTAGAATGAGAAAAAGGACATTCACAAATATCCACCAGCTACCTTCAAAAGTAAGGTAAAAGGGACAAATTCCTATACATGAAAAGTTCACCAAAATTTCCTCTCTCCTCCCTTTGATAATTTAAAATGCAATTTCATTAATCAATGGAGAACGGTTGGCAGGGGAAAGACACAGGAGATTTTTTTTGGGGGGCACAACAGTAATTTATAATGTGCTAGGTGATTTTAAGGCATTTTAAGTAAATAATGTGTGGTATGAGAAATGCTAGAGTGGCCTAATTGCAAGACAGCTGTGCCAATCTGCCATGAAGGTTCCCAATTTCAAAACCTAAATAGAAATCCGTTTTTCAATTATTTTTAGTAATTACCGTGCATGTGCATACACCTCCATAAACATAGACAACTATTTAAATCTCCACACGAAAGCTCAGAAGTGAATAGCAAATACTACTATATATGAGGTGGAGTAAAAAAAGCTGTTTCCTAAAGCTCAAGTGAGATGGAAACATCCTTACGCGGGGGAAACAAGTAAATGCTGCAACAAGAATGAGTCATTTATGTGTTTTATTTGGTTCTGGAAACTGCTCTGGAAACTTCGTAGTAGGACATATATAAATCTTCGAAATACAGTGGTACCTCGGGTTACATACGCTTCAGGTTACATACACTTCAGGTTACAGACTCCGCTAACCCAGAAATAGTGCTTCAGGTTAAGAACTTTGCTTCAGGATGAGAACAGAAATCATGTTCTGGCGGCGCAGCAGCAGCGGGAGGCCCCATTAGCTAAAGTGGTACCTCAGATTAAGAACAGTTTCAGGTTAAGAACGGACCTCCGGAACGAATTAAGTACTTAACCTGAGGTACCACTGTAAACAAATAAATGAAATGAAGGCACTGGCATCAGTATTAATTGAAGTAGAAATTCTCTCTCTCTCTCTCTCTCTCTGTGTGTGTGTGTGTGTGTGAGAGAGAGAGAGAGAGAGAGAGAGAGAGAGAGTTTGCTAGTTTTTCCAAATACCCAGCCACTAAAGAGGATCTGGTCTTCAAACTGAAGACTAGCTGTATGAGGAAACTGCAGAGGAAACAAGTTTAAATATTCTCTGGGCCCCCATTTCTGCATTTTCCACCTATGGCCCCCTTGGAATATCCCCGGGCTTCCCAGGGGGCAATATGGCCTCCAGTTGGGAAATACTGATTTAGACCACACTGTATTTCTTTTTTGAACTTATACCCTGTCCAAATTAATAGCATCCCCAAAGCCAGCATGAACAGGATGTGTTGCACCCTATTCACAGAAAATACAGTTTGCCATTTGGTAGGGTTTTCTATCACATGGCTGCTTAGACATTGGCGTTACTCTGTGTGTGGTTGTAGCGATTTTCTGTTCATGCTTGGTGAAGTATGTAGCCTTTACATCAGGTAAGACTTCCCCGGTTGGATGGTGCTGTTGAGTAGGGAAAGTATCTCTCCAAGCGACAGAATTTCGTGCCAAGAGTCATTCTTCTAGGACCAGTTTGCCTCACTTGTTTTTCATCCATGGTTTTCAGACATCACGCTTGAAGAATTCATTTATGTATTGGTATTGATTTAAAATGCTTGCTCACAGATTTTTGATTTTTTTTGGCATTCGATTTCTCCCTTTGATTTGTTTTCTTTTGGTGTGGGAGCTACCTTCCCCTGACTCTAATATCTCTGAAGATACATTTGTATATGTTTATATGTGTATCAAATGTACCAGACATGCAGGAAAAGAAAGAAAAGGTATAGTCTAGGCTTCTGAAATCTAAGGTAAATCTAAAATAGCGGTTTAACCATTGTATCTCGCAGAATGCCGTGACAAGGCTCCTTATGGGGTCCTTGTCGAGGGATCACTTTCATCCAATGCTTTACCAGCTGCACTGGCTCCCGGTGGAGTACAGGGTCAGGTTTAAGATGCTGGTTTTGACCCTTAAAGCCCTATGGTGCCTAGGACCCTCTAACCTACGGGACCACCTTGCCTGGTATGCCCCACGGAGGACCTTAAGGTCCACAAATGACAACATTTTGGAGGTCCAAAGTCACACGGTGGTTAGATTGGTCTCAATTAGGGCCAGGGCCTTTTCAGTACTGGCCCCGACTTCGTGGAACGCTCTGCCACAAGAGACTAGGGCCCTGTGGGACTTGACATCTTTCTGCACGGCCTGCAAGACAGAGCTGTTCCACCTGGCCTTTGATTTGGACTCAGTCTGACCCTTATGTTTCCCTCCCCTTATGGTTTTGATCTATGGGCTATTTTTAAAATGAGGCTGCATTTTTAATTTCATTTTAACCTGTATTTTGAATTGGGGTTTTTTTCCCCATTATGTTTTTACTGAAATTTTATTGGTGTTAGCCGCCCTGAGCCCAGCTCTGGCCAGGGAGGGCGGGGTATAAATAAAATTTATTGTTATTGTTGTTATTGCTATTATTCCCAATTCCTGTGAATTGTGCTTAGAATTCTTAGTTCCCTTCGAAGACTTATAGTTCCCAGGGTTTTAGGATGAGAGAAAATTGTTCCACTAGTTTACTGTAGATATGACCATAGAATCTGACTAGCACTGTAAGAGGGAGAAAAAGATGATTATTACATAGAATGTCAGATTTGCTACAATCAGTACTGAACAGAAATCTTCAGTGTATTTTATTGCTGTGAAAGTTTGTGTGGGCAAAGTTTTGAGGTGAGTTTTCTGTTTTGCTTTGGAAATAAGCCATGGAATCCAGCTGCTTACTGAATCTCAACAGCTGTCCATAGGGTAAATTTGTTTTCTGTGCATGGAAGAAGTGTGAAACTCATCTTTTTGGAGTTTAGGTAATGCCAGTGCATGTAAACTTGGAGGTGAGAGTAAGACTCTAGGGAATGTCATTCCATTTTTAATCTGTGAGTTGGACTTCTGGTCAGCCAGATGAGGTGTGATCATAGTTTACCCTTCATGGCAGGTGTTGGTCAGTCTTTGCAAGGAATAGGAACTACTAATATGACAGTCATTTTATGAAGTGGTAGATGCAAGGTGACACAAAATCTGGGGGAAAGAAAATACGTTGGTTAAGGGATGAAAAACGCTGGATACTTTACGTTCCATAAGCATCAGTATTGAAAAATAAATAAATAAAATACAGCCATCGGAGATAACCATATCTCCTCAGTATGTCATTATGTAAAATTAATCAAATGCAAAACCAAAACAAAGTAATGACGAACAAGGCTTGGTTTTGCTCTGAAAGAGCAGCCAATTGCTTCTGGATATATTAGTGTTTATTGGTATTGTGCAGATGTGTATAATCACTCCTTTGCCCTGCTTGAATGGGAGCCATCTGTTTATCTTCAGATGATTGCAACGTTTAATAAATGCACCAGTAACGCTTAGAATCAGACCTCTGACAAAAGCGAGCTTCTGGCAGGATGTGATATTGTTAGAAGTCTCTGAAGATCTGTGGAACCCACACTCTTAACCATGGGCCTTTTGTTCTCTGTGACACAGCAAAAAAACTTATTCTGTGGTAACTTCTACAATGGAGCTTGTCTCTGTGTCAGCAGGGCAATTCCTGCACTGTTGGGGGATCCCAAAATGGCAGCAGCTGCCCGGAGCAAGCAAACTGCACCAGCCAACATTACAAATCCCCAATAGGATGACTTGGAAAGTTGATAGAACAGAGCAGATGGTAACACATAGGAAATGGAATGGTGAGGATTGGCAATGGTACGTTGGTCTAAAATGTCCGAATTCTAGACAATGAGAAACTATAAAGCTTGGTTTTAAATATACTGCAATCCACTCTGAGAACCAATAGCCCTTGATGCTAAACAAGGGCAGCCTTCAAGCGACCTGTTTAAAGGAAGGTACATTGCACAGTCTGACACAACCACAAACCCTATGGGAACTCAAGTTGCAGTTAAATGTAAGACTAGGGGTTGCAACTCAAAACAGAAGCCTGCTATTTCAATGAATCCATAAGGGTCAAAAGGAAGAAGAAAATGTTCCTCACCTATTGCACAGGGAGCACCCAAAAATTAAAAAAAAATACACTAAGTGTGCAATCCAACACACACACACACACACACACACACACCGCTTTGGTGGGACTTCACAAAGTAGAAGGGCAATAACGGCATTTGCAGGCCAGCTGCTCACAGTGGCATTGGTGGAAGGTGGGGAACAGGGTAATAGAGTCTGATCTGGGCCCCATGCCATTGCAAGATGGCAGTGAGACCAGCTGAGGATCCAGCTGGTCCTGGGCTAACTCAGCTCCACCCTCTCTCAACCCTTGGAACGCACCATTCGGGGGCTCACCAGAGGACCTCCTGCCCACTTGCATGTTTGATGGGTGGAAGGAAGAGTCCCTTATGATGCAGACAGCCTCCATCGGTGGTGGCCGGTGGGAGGCTGTCTGAGCTAAGGGAGATGGGCAGATAGAACCTCTACCACATACTGCTTTCCAGCCCAATGTAAATGGGTGTTTGTTTGCTCTGCCCACATCCATCAACATGAAAAGGTGTACTTGACTTTGTGCTGAGCTGGGGACATTGCTACAGTCTAATGTGTTGCATGGCCTGTAACGGTACCACATGGTCTTAGGTTACAGAAATGTAATGGCATTATAGTGTGTCTATGCATGGAAAAGAAGCAGGAATTGTTACAGTGGGTGTTCCGTGTGGCTACATCTGTGTTCATAGACCATTCACATCATCATCATTAATACCCCACCTTTTTCCCTCACAGGGACTTAGTGTGACTCAAACATGTGCAGTAGCTTCTCGGAATGCAGCCAACATGCACAAATTTTATTCCATTATTATGACTCTTAACTGCTCAGATTCTTAATGCTAAATAATGCTTCATAAGCATGAGTAAGACTAACCCCTGGTGAAAAATGTATTAAAGAGGCAGTAGAAAGGGCATGTAATCCTTAACGATTCTTCTTGAAGGCAGAAGTCTATACAGATGAGAAAACGGCTGCCTACATGATTCCCTCTGATTTCCCCTGCAATGCGAAAGTGCAGGAATTGACAAGCATAATTGGTGTGAGACATCAGACTATCATTTGGAAAGTTTGCTGGGTCAACAGGGAAACAGTGGAAGAGAATTCCATTTGAATTAATCTGAGGGGGGAAACTGGAGGACGGTGAGTGTTGCAAATTAGTTCTTTTAAAATATATGTTATATTTTAGCCAATAGTCTGCAATGTGTACCTAGTTGCAATGTGTTTGTGTGTATGTGTATAGCACCCACAACAGTTGCTCCTGTTTGCAAATGTGTCCTTAGGCCCCAAAAGTTGGGCAACACCTGTGCCAAGCCCAGCCATTGCTTAGCTTAGTGATGTCCAGCAGCGAAATGACCAGGGAGGAGCAAAGCAGCCACAATTTTCTGGAGACCCTGCACACTCAACCCTAAGCCATGGTTTGGTCCAGTGTGAAAGATGAACCAGACTGTAGAGTGTAAGAGTAGAACCATCCAAGCTGACCAGAAATCACACTCATCTAGACCACAACTTGAACACTGAAGTCTAATACTAACTAACTGCAACTGCCAATTCAGAATACAGTGGTACCTCGGGTTACATACGCTTCAGGTTACATACGCTTCAGGTTACAGACTCTGCTAACCCAGAAATATTACCTGGGGTTAAGAACTTTGCTTCAGGATAAGAACAGAAATCATGCTCCGGCGGCGCGGCAGCAGCAGGAGGCCCCATTAGCTAAAGTGGTGCTTCAGGTTAAGTACAGTTTCAGGTTAAGAACGAACTTACGGAACGAATTAAGTACGTAACCCGAGGTACCACTGTATTCTTCTGATCTCCTTGTGGCCATGCCCGGTGGAGAGGTAAGCAGGTTTGTCCACGCCACACTAAACTATGGATTGTCTGATCTCCTTGTGGCCATGCCCAGTGGAGGAGTGATGTCAAGGAGCTGTCAACAAGCCAGGTCATCCACAGGGCAGGTACATACACAGAAGGCACAGGAAGCAATTAGCTTTTTATTAGCAGAAAACAACAACATAGCAATATCCCTGGTTCATCTAGTCTTTCACTCTGGATCCCTACCAAGCGGACAAAGGATGTGTCAAGGAGGTGAGCTCCACTTCTGGACCTGTCTGGCACGTTGCTCAACAATACGCAGGACATTCCTCGAGCTGGGAGATAAGGGGAAGGAGAATCAACAGGACTGGGATTGTTTCCATGCACCCTGTGACTCTCAGCTTCTAATCTTGTCCTGAAAAGCCCTCCTTCTCCTGACACCCCACCCCTTGATCACTCAAGTCTCTTGCTTCTATCAGCTCCCAGCTCATCCCTTCTGCTGACTGCTCCTCAGTGTCCCACCACCAGACTCTGGGATCTAAGGTGTCATTTTCAGAGCCCTCCCTGGGGGGGGGGGTTCATGGGAGGAAGGCTCATACTACTCTTCTTCATCCAGCCAGTCTGAGCCCTTCCTGGGGGGCTCGTGGACTTCTGGTTCCCAGCTCTCCTCCTCATCCAACCAGGCCCTGACAGGTGAGCAGGTTTATCCATTAAACACTAAACTGTTCAAATTGAGCAAATTGAGCCCGTCAGAGAAAACAAAACCACCGCAGGAGAGTCCTGCCAAGGAGAGTCAGGTCAGCTCAACCTAGGATCACTTTATGTGACCAGTGAAGCTTTAGTTACTGATGTTAAAAGCATGATAATTCCACAGCAATGAATCAGGGGTGTACGCATTTTGCCCATTAGTCACTTGGAGGTAGTGGGAAGGCTTCAATTTTGAAATGAATTGCAATTGTTGATGTGAGTCCAGCTGTGAAGGAGCAAAAGTGCGGAGAAGTATAACATCTTGGCCTATTTCAGAGGACAGTTCAGAAATCTGTGTACAGCAGAGCCTTCTTAGACCATATATGATTGTAGCAGGCACTCATCCTC
>JAXCMG010000069.1:1118403-1132039 GCA_034642415.1 Podarcis siculus
CGACTCCACAATAGCCAGTGAAGATGACACATTTAGGGTACCACAGTTGGCAATTTTAGAAACAGGGGGATCCAGTGGGAGAAATGATGGCCTTTGAAAGACAAAACAATGAAACAGCACCAGTTTCAGAATTCTGAGTTCATATCTACTGAAATTGTACCCTGAAACCATATATTTTGCCTTGGATAATTAATGCCACAGTATCTAACTTCTGGTCTACCACATTCCATCTCCGTCTTGCCACATTATCAGTGTGGGAGCCTATGTGGTCAGGGTAATGGGATAAGATCATTTTGAGGAGTCCATTTTTGTAGTTCCTGTCTGTGCTGGCATCATCCACTTCAAAAACAGGGGAAATGCTGTCATGGGAATGAGCTATAGTTTGTGCTTTGTACACCAGGGTTCCTCCACAATGTAGGAAAGAGCAGCACTGCATGGTGGCAACTCTATTGAAGAGTTTTGTTAAAAGGGGGCTTTAGCTCTGTTGTCAGTCTGAACTATTCACAATATAGTAATTGGCTGGTCATATGCCTGTAACCTACCTGTGGCTGAAATCTTGGCTGTGCAGAAAAAAATGGAAGCATCCACACAGCAAGGCCAGAAAGTGCTTCTGTGGGCGGCGGCAGCTTCTGCAGGGGAGCAGCCAACTTGCCCTGGAGGAAGTGAAGGCTACAGCAAAAGCACTTTGTCATCCGCTGACAAGCCAAGCTTCCTTCAACTTGGGCTTGCTAGTTCCAGAGTCATTTAGCAAAGTGTACATATGCTAAGAAAATACAAAAGAAAAACTCAATTCATTAAAACCCCATTGAGGATTTCCTTAGAGAAATGAAGAAAGATGGGAAACATTGAAATGTTAGGTTGATCAATGAACCTCATTAGATTTTTTTTTAAAACTGATCTCAGTGAATTTATAAGGAGTACTGTGTACTGAATATTAATCTGGGGTTTTGGATGCATGCTTTAGAATGACCCCCACCCACTTCCACATATTGCAAGGTAAAAGGGAAGCAGGATATTGGAAAGGGAGAATCATGCTAAGTATGTGTGTTTTTTCTCCCTTGGGGCAAGTCAATTAGAAGTTACAAGATCAAAATGTTTTCCATTTATAGAACCAACTTCGACTAGGATTTAGCCTAGAGTGTCACCAGTTCTTGGCTATGGAGTATACTTTTTCATCAGAAATTGGGCAGATATCTTCACTATTAATTTTCATCTGTCTGCATCCCATCCCTTGAATTTCTGCCTAAGTAAAGAAGACTTCCATTTGTGGGCCCTCTAATGTTATTGTTGGCCACTCTCATGCTACCTTTTGCATTATGGGAACCACTGCAACAGGACATCGTTCAATGCCACTTGCTAATGTTAAATGTCACATAGGAGGAGTTCAAATGGTGTTGCCTTCCCATGACAACATTGCTCCAGTTTTGAGGAAAAGCAATGCTAGTATTGGGAGGAACTTAAGAAGGTATATGCTGGTTAGGCCATGGCACAACTCATGTGGAGAGGTTGTGGAGCATTCATCACACTGGCAATTTCTAAATTGATTAGAAGGACCTGTATTAGGGAATGGTTATGACTAATGAGGTTTCCAAATCCATTCTTGAAACCCCAAACTTCATTTGCCTGTTTAAAGGCTTAGTGAAGTCAGATATGGCTACCAGTACCAAAGTTCCATTGAGACAATTGGTTGTTGATCTCAAGGAAATCTGGCTATGACACATAGCCCTTAAATGGATAGAGGGAGACCATGGGATCTTTAAAGAGCATTCTGAGTTTTGTTTTGTTTTAATATATTTTTATTAAGGATTTCTTAGTTCACAAAAATATGTGCATTGTCTCTTTTTCAAGTTGTGTTTTCTACAGATCAGTTTCATTTGCTGTGAAACTTTAGTATTGCACACAATACTAAAGGAAGAAAAGGGGGAAGAGGGAATGTTGGAGAGGATGCACCTCCACAGGCACATACCTCCACATGTGGTGGGAATGCCCCAACATCCAACTCTTCTGGACATCAATCATACAAGAAATACGCAAAATAACTAAACAAGTATTAGAAGTCACCCCAGAACTGGCCCTACTAAACATCTTCCAAGATAATAATGCCCACTCACATCATAAAGAGCTCATAACCCACCTACTCTCAGCAGCCAGCAGCATCATAGCCAGACATTGGAGAGACCTGTCAGGAATAAGCATGGACCAATGGTATCAAATAGTATGGGAAACAGCCTCATTAGAAAAACCAACAAATAAACTGAAACTTTATCCCTTTATTGCATACACAGACCAACAAGACAACAACAAGAACCCACTGACAGGATACAAATCAATATGGCTAACCTAATCCAAACACACACACACACACATACCCCACTCTCACACAAAAACAAACCTCACTACATACAACCAAAGACAACCAACCACACCCTAGGCCACCCTCAACCTTTCTCACCACCAAAGAAATACAACAAGCATTCTGTGTTTTTGAAATTTTATTATTCTTACCACACAATTATGTGCATGCCTACTCAAATGTATGCCCCATGTGTAACAGACTTCTTGTCTTCGTAGTAACCCTTTGAAGATTTACATGGAAATCAGAGGTCTTCACATTGGAGTAAACATCTTCAATACAGTCATACCTCGGGTTGAAGTAGCTTCGGGATAAGTATTTTCGGGTTGCGCGCTGCGGTGACCCGGAAGTAGCGGAGCATGTTACTACCGGGTTTCACTGCTCGCGCATGCGCAGCTGGTTAAAATGACATCATGCGCATGCGCGGAAGTGGCAAATAACGATCCGTGCACATGCAGATGTGCAGACGTGGGTTGCATTTGCTTCTGGATGTGAACAGGGCTCTGGAACTGATCCCGTTCGCATCCAGACTTACCACTGTATTGCATTGTAGAAGAGCAGTTGTAAAAATTCCCATTGAAATGATAATTTATTCACTAAAGAACTAAGTGATGCTGGAAAGTGTAAGAAGAAATACACACACGCACACATCCAAAATGAATTTTGTTGTTTTTTTTAAAGTGGCAAGAATTCTGACTCTTGTTGTAGTGTTTTGAGAGAAGGTTAGTGTTACAAGCTGTGGAATAAACAAATTGCTTGATCAGCGTCTAATGTTTTATCTGTAATGTGCACCAGCATCTTCCTACACTTTATTGCACCATATTTGGTTCTTGTTGACTAAAACAGAGGTTTCTGTCAGTCATTAGTGTTTATGGGTCATTGAGGTATGTTAATATGCCATTTCCCCATCTGTTCTGTTTCCGTCTGGTGTTTTTCAAAGGAATACACAACGAGGCAGACACTGACAATCCTTTGAATGATTTCAGACCCATTTTATGTTTTAACTTTCAACCATGGTTAAAAATACAAAAAAAGAAGAGCATTTATTCAACGCAGTTTCATGCTTCATAGAAGAACACATGAAATCAAATTGTTTTCATTCTTAGAAAGCGTAACACATGCATACATGCTTTGAGAAATTTGCTTGACTCATTCAAATGCTTTTTGTTTTCTTCAGATTGCCATGGTTTAGTCATGTTGGCCACATGACCCAGGAATCTGTCTGTGGACAAACGTCAGCTCCCTCAGTCTGACAGCGAGATGAGTGCTACACTCCATAGTTGCCTTTAACTGTACTTAACTGTCCAGGGGTCCTTTACCTTTCCCCCCTCTTTCTTTTACCTTTTAGTTCTTTTACCTAATTTAAAAAAACCTCAAAATTTGTGTCAAATTTTGCAGGAGATAGATGTGTGAACCTCCCTTGATAAAACCACAGCCATAATTCTGTTTCCTGTTCTCTAAGAGAGGGCTGGAGAACCTGTTGCTCTCCAAATCATCAGACTACAACTCCCATCATCCATGATCACTGGTCCTTTTGGCTGGGGCCAAAATTATGGTCCAATTATGAGGGGGCCACTAGGGGGCACATCGGAAGATGGCTGACAATAACATCTCTCCGACCCACACAAGGTAATTTGGAGGCTATGATGGGAGTAATTAGCCTCCCTAACCCACTCAGGACGGTGAGTGGGACTGCCTGCCTGCTGTGCCCGATACCACCCCCGAATTTTGAGGGGATGGGGGCACTAGGCACAAAGCCCTCCTGTGGGATCTCAGAGCTCCTGGACGCTGTCTCTGATCCATGCCACTAGCTGCAAGAACTTCAAAAGAAACAATTTGGATGCGAAGGAATGCACATACTTCAAGAAAAGAGGGGGAGTAAAAGACTGCAACAGAAGAGATCTCTGAAAAAACAAGACAAGATTAAATTATGAGAAGATACGTCAAGATACGGTATGGCAAATGACTGATGGGAGAGGGAAAAAAAACTTTCCTTTATTTTCCTTATGTGATTAAATAAGAATCCCCCTCCCCTCACGAGTCACGAGTCAGAAATGTGGCTTTAAGGACTTAAGCTGTGGATTTAAGGCTGTGTGGAGATAAACTTTTGAACCAAAGCATGTTTTAAGAAGAGCGTGGAATGTATAAGAGCTTTGCAATGATGCAGTTAAAAATGCCGTCGCCATCTTGGGAAGATCTGTCGGAGGACTGAAATAGAGAAAGAGAGTTGTTTTTATATTGGGGGAGAAACTCCTCAAAGAGGACTTAAGAGCGACAGATCTATAATTAATGATGGAAAGAGCGACGTTATCTATGAAGGCGATGATATATGGAAACCATCTCGAACTGAGGGAAAGGACGGGAAAATCCACACAGGAGTATTACTGGTGTTTATCGGCTTAAGGAGACTATCAGAAAATATCATAATGGATAAAGAGAAAATATATGAATAAGATGTGATGTGGAAACAGCAAGATAAGACTGGATAGAATTATGAACATGTGTTTGTACTGTTTGAACATCTGTTTGGACTTATTTGGACTGATTTGGACATTAATGCAGTAGCAAGAAGAGGATCAGAATCCCCCCCTCGGATCTTGAAGTATGGGACCCCCCAACAAAATTTAAAATTCGGCTCTGTAATTGGGAATTTATGTGATGTGGTTTGATTTGATGTGATTGGCCGGTTAATAAAAATTTATTTTTAAAAAAGAGAGAGTTGAAGTCCAATTATATCTGATGGGGGGGCACAGGTTTCCCACACCTGCTCTAAAACAAGGAAGGGACTAGCTAATTGAACAACTCTGGGATGAGAAGAATAATCCCAGAAGGAGAATGCTAGTGTTGGGAAGGCTCTGAAATGAATTGAATGAAATACTACTGAATATATATATATATATATATATATATATGGATTCATCTTTCCATATACCGTATTCTGAGGTGATGGTCATTATCCAGTAAACTGATGGCTCTGGAAGTAGAATAAATTATTCTGTAAGTGAATGTTTGGGTAGGGATCACCATACCTTTTGTCCTATGGGTACATTTGCAGACCTAATAAACTGCAGTGGGTACCCCACATGTGTCATAATTCTCCCCTTCCCATCTGTAAATAACGCTCCCCACCCCACAAAACTAATAATCTTGGCCCTTATTATTTCAAGCCTAATTTTGGGAGTGGAATAGGACGCAGTTAACATCAAATTCTGAAGGTGCAGGAATACAGATGGTGTTGATGATATATGCACTAAGGAATAGGAAGTTACTTTAAAGCAGAATAGATTATTTGCCATTCTAACTCAGTAATGTCTACTCTGAATGGCAGAAGCTCTTCACAGCCACAAATTTTATTTTTTTCCATTACCTGTTTGAGTAACAGGTAATGGAAAAAAAAAATTGTGGCGAAATACATTTATTTGGCTGGGGATGTCTAAAGTTGAACCTGACATTGTCTACCTGAAAAGAGTGTGGCCCACTACAGAGCAATGGTCTCCCCATGTGAGACCATTGCTCCTCATGTGAGATCATTGCTCCTCATGTGAGAGCCAGTGTGGTGTAGTGGTTAAGAGCAGTGGACTCATAATCTGGTGAACCGGGTTCGCGTCCCCGCTCCTCCACATGCAGCTGCTGGGTGACCTGGGGCTAGTAATACTTCTCTGAAGTCTCTCAGCCCCACTCATCTCATAGAGTGTTTGTTGTGGGGGAAGAAGGGAAAGGAGAATGTTAGCCGCTTTGAGACTACTTAAGGGGAGTGAAAGGCGGGATATCAAACTCTTCTTCTTCTTCATGCAAGGAAAGGAGGGCAAAAGAACAACCACTGATGTTATTTCATTTTCACTAGGTAAGCCTGGTTTTCATTTTTCTCTAAGACTCTGCTCAAATGTTCCACATCCATCACTTTAACTTACTACCCTGCCACTAATCTTCTCTTTAGCTGGTTTTAGGCATTTTTAATTACTCCAGAAGTATAGCTGGAAATACTGAGCACACTGATTAAAAGAGAGAGAGGAAAGTAGCTTGATTAAACTAATCGGGATTCCTTCTTCCTTGCCTGCTGATATAATCCGGCATTGTCTGTGTGTTTTCAGGGAATGAGACTTGCAAACGAATGCTCAACTTTAAATTGTTTTGAGGTAGCTGTCAATCTCCCTACAATATAGTTAAGCACTAGCAAACACACATACTGATAAGATAATTGCCCTTCAGTTTGTAGTGGGCTAAAAACTGAATAAATTACAATGTTCAGAAAACTCAGCGGATGCATGATGACTCAACTTTCCCCCCTTTTTTTCTCCCTTTTCCCTCCCTTTTTGCTAGTGTATTGCCAGTATTTCAGGTATTAAAAGGTGCAAGAGTATAACAGCCTTTAAAGAGTCCGATGTAATGTAATGACTTTCTGAACTAGTAGCATCAGTGATTATGTGTTTTCTTTATACCTCAGAAAAAAGGTTGATGGGATGTCCAAGCACTCATGTTTATCTGGATGTCAAAATACTATGCATTGGCTTAGAAAGTCCATTTCCACTCTCATTTGCTATCAACTCGAATGGCCCCCTTGTAAAGATCTTGGGCATTTTCTAGGTCCTCTTCCTAGGTTACACTCCTAGCGTGAGGACCTCTTCAGGGTGGTTCCTTCCTCTGTGTTGCTAGGGTCACACATTAGGTCTTGGCCATAGAAGAAGCCAGTGTTGCAGTTCTTCCCACCACACACATTTTCCCTCCAAAAATTATGACAATACAGATAGGGGAATGAGCTACAGCTTGGGTAGACAAACTAAGGCCCGGGGGCTGGATCAGGCCCAATCGCCTTCTAAATCCAGCCTGTGGATGGTCTGGGAATCAGCGTGTTTTTACATGAGTAGAATGTGTTCTTTTATTTAAAAGTACATCTCTGGGTTATTTGTGGGGCATAGGAATTCATTCATTTCCCCCCCCCCCCAAATATAGTCTGGCCCCCCACAAGGTCTGAGGGACAGTGGACCTGCCCCCTGTTAAAAAAGTTTGCTGACCCCTGAGCTACAGTATGGGCTCCTCCCATTCTGCCTGAGGGTTCTCATATTAGACTAGTTGTATGGGAATGAGATGTCTGGCAGCATCTGATTATGTTCATCATCATCATCATCATTCATCATCATTTTATTTGTATGCCGCCTTTCCATAGTTAAAACAATGCTCACGGAGGCTTAGAACATGACAAGATTTGCATAAATTGCCAACATAACAAAAGTCATAAACGATAAATAAAACACATCAAAAGGTACACAACCAAATGGAAAACAATTTCCGCATAAATAAAAAAATCTAAAACTAAAAAAATAAGATTAATATCAACAACAATTTAAAATGACACAGATAAGAAATAAAAACAATATTTAAAAAGGAGCTCTCTCTGTCGAACAGCAGCAGTCCTTTATGGAGCCTGTCAGGCCCTGCCCCAAGCCAGGTGGAGAGAGGCATTGCAGGGCCCTTCAGGCTCCCAGCAGGTCAGTCCTGGGCAGCAAGAGATCCCTTGCCTTCATGGCATATTTATTTTGTGATTCCATAACAGGGGGTATATACAAAAAAACACTGAAGTAATATACCAGACATTCAATAAAGCCATTATAAAATCGATCCCTTTGTTAAAACCAATCTACATCCATGGTGAAGGATTTGACTTGCCCAGTTCTTTAAAATGTATGATTAAGGCATGTGTGTTACTTTCCAAGCAATCTATTTTATTTTAATTTAACTTTTTTAAAAAAACAACAAAAGAATCGTTCCATTCTTCTTCCTTAGTTTATAAGGGAGGCACGTGACTTATTCATTTAAACTATTTTTGTGGGTATAAATCAAGCACTACTTTAAGTGTCACAGAAACCTATTTGTCAGAAGAAGACATTTGTCTCCCTGGTAATATACATGTAAAATATTGGAATGAGTACTATTTCATTTTTATCATTTCCCCAGAAACTCTCTTTTCCTTTGTGGTGAGTAATTGCAGTTCTCAACCTTCTCAACCTTTGCCTGGTACCATACACAAACTCACCTGTGCTTCTTAACTGCTCCCCCCCCCAAAAAAAACCACACACAACAACAACCCAGAAGCATTTGCACATTGGTTATTCCTTCATGCCTGTAAATATCTAAAGTACCTATATGAGGCCCAGATCTGAATCTAAGTAGGGGGGTGGGTGCAATTCATTGCCTTGCTTCAATAAGCCACCTCTATAAAGGGGGGGAAGTGCATATAAACTCTGCTTAGGTATTTAACTGAATCTAGAATTACTTGCTTGCATTGGGGAAATATGTACCTGTAAAATCTATTTTGGAGGTAGAAAACACAGTGTTATGAGTTTGTGGGTGCCAGACCTCTCTAAATTCCTGGATCCAGTAAGTGTTAGAATTTAATAAAGGCTTGGGGTCATAGCTGTCAACGTTCCCCCTTTTTTAAGGGAAAATGCCTTATTCCGAATAGGATTCCTCGCAAGAAAAGGGAAAACTTGACAGCTATGCTTGGGGTGTTAAATTGGGTGCCAGACTTCTAATCTCTCTGGATCTGGCAAGTGTTAAAAGGTAATCAAGACAGGCTAGCTACCTGGGTGATGGGCCATTAAGAGAACAAATGAAATGTGATTGGCCATTAAGAAAACAAAGGAAAGGGGGCTCTGTCCCAGATGCAAAATCCAGCTCTGAAAGCCTTTCCTAAAAAATGATTGAAGGGTAGGAAAGAACTAGAGATGATTTTGGTATGTTTTGAGCAGAGAACTACATTGCAAGATTAAGAGAAGAGCATAATTTGGAAGATGATTGTGTTCTGAGCCAGACATTTATCCAGGAGATGCAGACTAGGTCGGCTTGCCTCATAATTCACAAAGAATTTTTTTTTTTATAAATCCTGAAGCATGCTTAGGTGCAGAGGCATGAACATGGACTCACAGCCTTGAAGAACAGCTACGTCTAATAGCTTGCTCTCTAATGCCTTCCCCTCTTTCCTTTGTGCTGGATGCTTTCCTATAGCTACTTGTGAGATAGAGCCTGAAGAGTCTTGGGGACCTTGCAATCAGTACCATCTTAATCTCTTTGAAACGGTCTGAACAAAGGACTTCCAGAACCTAAGTTTGTTGAGTTCTGCTTGCTAATTCTCCCTTAGGGAACTGGCAAAGAAGTACATCAGCCTAATTAATCCCTCTTTTGCTTCATTTTATGGTACCTCTATCACTTCTTTTCTATAATAAAAGGCTTTTTTTTAAGATGAGCCCTGCTGAAAATAGTATCACCCACATTGCACATAAGAAGCTGCCTAGTTGCCTAGTTTGCTTAGCTACATCATGTTGGCTCTTAAAAGTGGTTATACCCAAATGAGCCCCAGAGAATCCCAACTGCACTCACCTCCCCATAATATATGATTGCTCCTGGCTATTAGATAGTCCTGTTTTCAATACAGTGGTACCTCGGCTTACATACGCTGCAGGTTACATACGCTTCAGGTTCCAAACTCCACTAACCCAGAAATATTACCTCGGGTTAAGAACTTTGCTTCAGGATGAGAACAGAAATCGTTCTCCGGCGGTGCGGTGGCAGCAGGAGGCCCCATTAGCTAAAGTGGTGCTTCAGGTTAAGAACAGTTTCAGGTTAAGAACAGACCTCTGGAACAAATTAAGTACTTAACCTGAGGTACCACTGTATTCTGAATCTAGTGTTGCGTCCCCTCCCAACAGAAGTAACTGTTGGTGATTAAATAATCAGTGTTGCGGGCTGAAATTTAATGTTTTAGTCCTGTGCCAATAGCCCATGGAAGGAAAAACTATATAATTGATGACCCTGGATTGAGGATGAAGGGAGAGGACTGAATCCAGGCTGTCACCCCATATTCCCCATTCTGGATCTGACTTTCATCTTGAGAAAATGGAATGCAGCCTGTCTTTAACATGCACATTTTCTTCTTCCTCTGGCATATAAGAAAGCATCAATTTCCATTCCTCCCCATGTCCATTATATGCAGCGCTGTTTCCTTTCCACTGCAGTTTGGCTTCCGGTAAAAACTACATTATTCATTTCTCCATCTTCTATGGTGACATTTTAAATAGTTAATTGCATAACTAATTATGTCATCATTACATTATTCTGACCTGTTCATTTCAATGCAAAACAAACACAATGCAAATTGGTGGTGGTGGAGGGGTCATCAAGTTTGAAAACTGAAACCACGATTGTGAATACCACTCTTATTCACTGGATTGTTTCACATTTGGGATATGGGATGAGCTTGTGAGCAATTTCTGCTCCTGTTTTCATAAGAAGTCTCCCTATATGGGAATTCTGCTAATACAGTGGTTCCTCAGGTTACAGACACTTCAGGTTACAGACGCTTCAGGTTACAGACTCTGCTAGCCCAGAAATAATACCTCGGGTTAAGAACTTTGCTTCAGGATGAGAACAGAAATCGTGCAGCGGTGGCGCAGTGGCAGCACCTCAGATTAGCTAAAGTGGCACCTCAGATTAAGAACAGCTTCAGGTTAAGAACGGACCTCCAGAACGAATTAAGTTCTTAACCCGAGGTACCACTGTAATTAAGAATATAAGAAGAGCCAGTTGGATTAGAATAATGGCCCATCTAATCCAGTATTCTGTTCTCACAGTAGCCTGTAATACTGTCTCTGAGCCAGGGCTGTAGCTAGGGTGTTGTGAGGTAGGGCGCAGGCAATGGGAGGGGCACGCAAAATCGTCTAAAAAGATCACCTAGCTACTGCTCTGTGCTGAGCTCTCTCTTGGCATCAGACACTTCTTGTGACCCCAATTCCACCATCCCCATCCAATTGAGACTTTCCATAGAATACTCTAGTTTCAACTCCCTGTGATCGTCTCTCTCCGCTTCTAAATCAGACCACCTGCTCCATGACATCTTCATATAGCTCTTAACAAAGACCATGCACGAATGGAATGACTTCATTGGATGCAAGTCAGTATGTGCAGAAATGTAGGTGTTTTTAATTCTTCCTCTGCACTCTTCCTATGTTTAATTTCTCTCTTCGGGACTGGTGTCGGCAAATCAGCTCGCATTCTCATCAAATACTTTGACATTGACTTTTTCTTCCCCACAAAGCTATCTCAGAAATGCACCCTCAGGATGTGTTTGAAATGTCCATGCAACATGTCCAGTGATGTCGGTTTACTGTAATGTTGTCCTTGCCTGCTTCAGTAAACCTTGGCGAGAATGTCAACCATTTTTAGCAAAAAGTCATCTCATGCCTGGTAGACCTCAATGTTCAGTGTATACCACCTATTGCGTCACTGGCTACTTCTAATCTACAGTGTTAGATAACATTTTCTTTTAAAAAATAAATGTAGCACTAAAGCGATTTCTAAACATAAACAGCTTACGGATGGATGAAGCTGTCCTACAAGGGTGTCAGTTCTGAGTTTGGGTAGCTTACCAGTAGAGAGAATTTTGATTAAAATTGGATTGTAGCTTTAGTAGGGAAGGAAAGAGAGGAATTTGGGGTGGTTGGGATGGGCGGATGAAGAAAGGAAAGAACATCTATAATGGAAAGATCATGATAGGAACAGAGAAATCATGAGTTCCTAGAACATACCATATTTCCACCTATGTCAAGAGCAGAATTGAGAACTTAAGGGTAGCTTGAAGAAATGATGGTATTCTAAACAAGTTTGTACCCCACAAGTTTGTACCCCATGTAATACTGATTTTTACTTTCAAAACCCTCTTTATTTTTTTAGTCCTTAACACTGTAATTGGCTTTTGCATCAGTCATAACACAGTAAGTCAGAATTTTCTTGATATATTTGCCTATAACTTTTGCCTGGATAGTCAGTCAAACCCCATTGTGTATGAAGCCAGGGTTTTATGTTGGGGTCCAGTTTGTACTTACTTATGCTGAAACTGACCCTCAAGTTTAGCTATAGAGATCCTTTTGGATTTCTGCATGGCCTCCACAGTCACCTACGGACACACTGTTAAGTGAGGAAGGCAATCATACTCAGCCACGAGTGTTCACCAAAGACAGAAGAAGGCACTAATAATAATAATAATAATAATAATAATAATAATAATAATAATAATAAAATTTTATTTATATCCCGCCCTCCCCATCCGAAGCCGGGCTCAGGGCGGCTAACAACAATAAAACAGTAAAAAACAACACAGTAGCACAAACACTCTAAAATCATTCATTATAAAATTGATTCAAATCAAGCCACTGGCAATCATTGTGCCAGAGCTCCACGAAGATTGCCGAGGGAGGGAGTCAGGCTGTGCCCTGGCCAAAGGCCTGGTGGAACAGCTCTGTCTTGCAGGCCCTGCGGAAAGATGTCCCGCAGGGCCCTAGTCTCTAGTGACAGAGCGTTCCACCAGATCGGAGCCACAGCCGAAAAAACCCTGGCTCTAGTTGAGGCCAGCCTAACTTCTCTATGGCCTGGGACCTTCAAGATGTTTTTATTTGAAGACCGTAAGTTACTCTGTGGGGCATACCAGGAGAGGCGGTCCCGTAGGTACGAGGGTCCTAGGCCGTATAGGCCATCAGATGTTCCCTAGAAACCCACAGAAAGCTCTGCTGGAAATGTGGGGTGAAAGAATGTGGTGGTCATGTGACAAGGTGAAAGCGTATTGGGAAAACATATACAATGAACTAAAGAAGATCTTTAGATATACGTTTTTGAAAAAAAAAACCAAGAGGCATTCTTGTTGGGAATGGTAGGAGAGGATATTGTTAAGAATGATCTGAAACTATTCCGATATGCAACAACAGCAGCAAGGTTATATTAGCCCAGGTTTGGAAACAACAGCAGTTGCCAACAGTAGAAGAATGACAACAGAAGGTAATGGAATATGCAGAAATAGCTAAATTAGCGGGGAAAATTCTACAACAGGGCAAGGAAACATTTCAAAAAGAATGGGAAAAAATTATGTCGTACATAGGAAAGGTAAGGTGAAATAGAGAAATCAGTAGAATTGAAATAAACCTCATAATGTGTAATACAAAGAATTTATTGAAAAACAAATACAATAAGAAACAAAATGTACAATGCGATCAATGTAATGAATAGTAGTTGTAAATGATATATAGACAGACAACAGAAATTGTATATATAGAAGGTTTTATTTATTTACAGACACTTTATGGACAAATGCGGAGAAGAACAACAATATACAAAATGGACAAAGACAATACGGAAAATTTTAAGGCGATATAAAAAAGCCAGAAGAAGGAAAGAGGGAAGTAAGCTCCTAGGTAAAAGGTAAAGGTACCCCTGCCCATACGGGCCAGTCGTGTCCGACTC
>JAXCMG010000069.1:1132049-1253027 GCA_034642415.1 Podarcis siculus
AAAAGGTAAAGGTACCCCTGCCCATACGGGCCAGTCGTGTCCGACTCTGGGGTTGCGTGCTCATAAAAGGTAAAGGTACCCCTGCCCGTATGAGCCAGTCGTGTCCGTCAGCTCCTAGGAGCAAGTATAAATGTAAAATGTAATACAACATGTGTATGTGTAGTATGTAATTGCAAAACCAATAAAGATTAATTAATTAAAGAAAGAAAGCTCTGATGGCATGAATATGCTGCTGGCAATTTTCTATTGCCACTAGAAGCCCAAAACAATGCATTCCAGGGGCATGGGTATCTGCATAATACTAAGCTACTTGCATAAAAGCCAATTCATAGGGACCGAGGGGTCTTTGCCCCCCCCCCCAATAAAATATTTGAAGGGGCTGCCCCCAAAGTTGATGGGCATTGCCATTCAATTGATTATGAGGGGTGGGGCTTACCTGCTCCATCTCCAGATATTTTATTCAAGTTTGCACCCCTGGCTACTTTTTGTCACCTGCCTCACCCTAAACTTTGGGGTTGACGTATTTTTCCTTCCACTGGAGTCAAAGGAAGGGAATAGATTGATTGATTGATTGGTTGATTGATTGATTGATCAATTGCCTCTGGCCCTGATTGCAGTGAGCTGTCAGCACTATTGACATGATTATTGCTCCACAACAGAATCTCTCCCCAACATAAGCACACACTCCCACACAATAGGATTGCACTGTTAATCTGCAAAGCCTCACTGTGAACATTCAGAAGTGATGTCTGTTTTTATGAACAACACATCAAACCATGATTTAGTTTAAACAAGTGCTTTTTTTCTCTACGGGTATGCAGGGGTATGCATACCCCTAAACATTTTGTGAATCTTTGCACCTTTGTCCATTTACTGTATCTATTTTCCCCGATTTGAACTATAAAATGGTGATTTTCTTGAGTCAAAATGAGAGTACCCCTAAACATTTTTCTTAAGAAAAAAACAACCACTGGTTTCAACAATGTGAATGCAGATGGTGTGGAAGAGGGGAGATCTCTCAAATCTCATTTTGCCAATCTTAAATTTTCTACATTTCCACATCACTTTGTTATTTAGTTATTTATTAAAGACTGTAAACTTGATGTAGAACCACAGTTCCCAACCCAATTGGGTTTGCGTACCCCAGAGTGTCCACATAACCCACCCAGCGGTCTGTAGCACCATTCATATAACAAAAACTACCATAGAGAGATCATAATTTTCAAAAGTAGGGCGTGCATGGCTTGGCTTTTGAAACACAAGCTGTTTGCAGTACTTAGCTAT
This sequence comes from Podarcis siculus, assembly GCA_034642415.1. NCBI lineage: Eukaryota > Metazoa > Chordata > Lepidosauria > Squamata > Lacertidae > Podarcis > Podarcis siculus. The sequence goes on from JAXCMG010000069.1 coordinate 1,133,334, forward strand.
TTGGGAACCACTGATATATAGAACTGAACTTAAGAGTTGAAAATTGAGAACCTGAGAAATGGAAAGATTCACCCATCCATAGGGATGAGAGCAAAGCAGTCTAGATATGCCTAGAACAACTCTTTCTATTATTATTATAACACCGATCTCAGAGGTTATCCAGCACAGAAAAGATATTCTGAAACATGAGATAGATGAAAACACTCCACATATTGACTTTAAGCTTGTTAAATTGGTCAGGTATGCAAACTGAGAATATTTGGTTTTGTTGTAAACTAGGAAGAGGGGGAAGAAAAAGGATAAGAGCTGTGAGTGCAAATATTATGGAAGTGAAAACTGATAATTAGGTTCCAAAGGTTCCTGTTTTAAGATGGGATGAAATTGGTTATTAAAACGGAAAGTCATGTGGTGGCAAATTGCAAATTATTTTACAGCTGAAGGGTTGGCCAGCAGTGGTTACATTTCCAGAAGAAAAGCTCTGCGCTGCATTCTTTAAAAACCTAACACTTAAGCCCCTAATGAGCCGCATTATGTGTCCTTGAAGAACCTTTAACATTTTTTGAGTAGCTGGTGTCATGAGACAATGGTAACAAATTGCCATCATTCCATTTCTCACCCTGAACAAGACACTTAGAATAAGAAAATGTGTATTAGTCTGTTCATTTCTCTCTCCCTGCTTGGCTGAAGATTCTGAATAGCTCTTTTGTATGGTCTATAGAAAATGGGCTCCTTTCGATGGCCCTTCGTTAGCTTTCAGCCAAGGTTTTTTGATAAAGGAATCTGCATCTGATTTTTTTTTTTATTTTTTGGTCCTCCATCCCCTCCTGCATGTTCTGTATAAATTATCTGTAAAAAAAAAATAACAACTGAGGTGTGATAGATGTGTGACTACAGCATCCAGAAAATTCCTTGCTGTTTGGCTAAATTTGTTCACCTTTTCACTATGAGCATTTTAAACAAAATATATGGCCATAAATGTAGGATATAGGGAGTAGAAGCTTCAATGTCCTGTTGATTTTAATGAGGCTTTCAGCATACCTACATCTCCCTGCCCCAGTGCTGAGCCAAAATGAAGGGGGCTATGATTCATAAATATATTCTGCCACTGTCAGATGTGCCCCTCCTTTTCAGCAATTTTAGCCATACTTCTGCAAAAGCACGTGAAACTCTCTTGTCACAGAGGGGCTAGCGGGAAAAAGGGGGGGGAATCATGTTAACTCTCCCTCACCTTGAGAAAGCTGCACACAATTGAATCGATGGGGCACCATGTAGACAGCAATGAGTATTCAGGTTCATATTTAGATTCTCATGCTATTGAAAGGAATGTAATCAGATGTGCCAACACCTGCAACAAGATGCATATCGGAATGAAGATTTTTTTCTACCCACACTGCATTGTATTCAATGGCATATGTTGTTGGGTGATCATCACATTGCTCATTCCTATCCATATTTTGCCCAACTACTCAAGTGTACTCTTGTTGCACAATGGTGGCAGGCAAAGAAACTGACATAGAAGGGCAAGAGGGGTTACCTCAGTTCCCTGGGTATTGAGAAAGTATTTATTCTTATTCCACGCAGTGAGGGCAATGGAAGAGCTTCATTATGTCCTGAATGATATTATCACATGACCAGTTATATTTTTATCATGTGGCACCCTGAGATCATCACTGGAAGGTCTTTAGCCTGAAAGGCAACCTATAAATTCAAAATTATATCTATATCTCAATTGGTTAAAGCGTGGTACAAGTGTTCTTGAAGCTACCGACATGAGTTTGACCAAAGTGCATGAGGCAGTGGAAGACAGGAATGCCTGGCATGCTCTGGTCCATGGGGTCACGAAGAGTCAGACACAACTAAACGACTAAACAACAACAACAACAACAACAACAACAACAACAACTGATAATGCCAAGGTAGTAGGTTTGATCCCCATATGGGCTAGCTGCATATTCCTGCATCGTAGGGAGTTGGTCTTGATGATCCTCGCGGTCCCTTCCAACTCTACAATACTATCATTCTACATCTATAGCTATCTCTCTATATATTTTATTCATTAGGTGATCCCTGATGGGCTGGGATCATGCAGTGAATAAGTCCATTGAAGTAAAAACGTGGTACCCAAGGAGCAGCTCATTGGGGAAACCATGGTTGTGACCAGGCATAAAATAGCATATGATGGAGAGGAAGGATTCTAGCCCCCGGAGATCCTTTTATGAACACAGCCTCGAAAATTGCATTTTAATTTTTTTGCACTGGAAACCAAAATTCAGTTCAGCACTATCATCATGTCTGCCTCCCACGCATTGCGGTGAGATCACCAAGACTGACCTCATTGTTGTTTTGGGTGGGAGCGATTGGATAGCTACAACAACCCGATGGGTGGTCCCTTGGTGGCTGGGGTAAATCTGGCCAATGGGATAGTTTCATGCATTAACCGAGGGACTCATATATACTGCTGCACGTTGCATTGAGCTTCCTCTTTTTCGCCTTGTGCACCAGATCACCCACCCACCCTCCCTATATTTAGGGTTCATTATGACCTTGCTATGCCATAATGGGTCATCTGTTCTTGGGACAGCAGCCCTGTAGGAATTTTCCCATTTGGCTGATTGGCTGGTGCCATTTGGTTTTTGCCTGCCACGTAGCAAATCATCACAACTTTGTAAGGTTTGGCGCTTAAGCATTGGTTCAATGGTGGTGGAGGGGATGTGGATAGGCTGTGCCTGCCCCTCCAATGCAAGGGTATTCCGTTAAAGGAATCCAGGGGCTCACCTTGCTTTTGTCCAATCCCCTTCCAGGGGTTAGGCCCACGCCAGAGGCCCTGGGAGCATTTGGGGTGAGCTTGAGTCTGAGCCTGGTCCAGTGCTCCCCAAGGATGTTTCTCCTTACTGACGTCTGCCAGGGTCCAGGCGTCAGTGCTGCCCTGCTGAGGTCAGGTGCAGCTAGTTGGGAACCAATGCCTAAGCAAACCACTCATGATCTATAATCAATAAAGTTGTGGCCAAAATTATGCTAATAACCTTAAACTAAATTCTGTGTCAATTGTGTCTTTATTTATTGGAGGAGGTCTTGGGATCTTAACATGCAAACACATATAGAGAGAGAGACTGAATATTTCATCTCTTATTCCAGTACCTTCTGCATTCCTTGTTGGACCTTTGGTAATTTTTATTCCTCTGGAAGAAGAAGGCCCTTTAAAATAAGCTCCATGTATCTTTTTAAATGTGTATGGGTCATATTTTTTACCCTTAATACTGCTATATAGTGATAAGACAAATAATGGCTTTCAGTAAGGAGAACAAATTGTGATAGATGAAACATTTTACTCCCTCAAGTATTCCCAATGTCTCATTATTTTAATTTACCATTATGCACTTATTTATTTAAATTCCCACTGGCAATTTAACAGTTCAGCATTATATGTATATGGAGAGAGGGAGAGAAAGAGAGGGTGGGAGGGAGAGAGTAACCCACATTGCTGCAGAAAGCCTCTGTACTTCAGATACTCCATAATATACTTTGCAAGGAGTTCATCAGCACAATATCATATATTTACCGTGTTGGAAATAAGGTTCTGTGCAATTGCTCCAGACTTGTCTTACTTATTAGATGCAGGTTCAGATGGGGATACATAATTTACATTGCCATTTTGGTATTGGGGGACATATAATTTCTGAATGTTATTTAAATTATCAGCAGTACTCAGAAATGATAATGTAATCTGCAGAGTATTTATTGTTGAGGGTAACCAAGTGACTCTGTGTTCTTCAGGGCCAACCCTGTGTTTTTTTTTTTAATAAATTTTGTATTGGTTTTCCAACATAAAAATTTTTAAACATACACAACGCAATACAAAAACAAACACAACATATAAAACACGTATAGGTTCATAACCCTCTTTTCATTTACCCTCTTTCACCGACTTCCGCATGCCTCCCTTTTCTGCATCTCTAGTTAGTAATTTTTCCAGCAACCCCTTACTTCTGCCAATTTTTAAACTTTTTTTTTCTATTTCTTCTTACTTTACCCAATCATTTACAGCTGTAATCCAGATTTTTACATTACCCTTGACATTTTTTAACATTCATTAATCTTATAATAATTTTTAAGATAAGTTTTAAATTTCTTCCAATCTTCATCCACCGTTTCTCTTCCTTGGTCACGGATTCTGCCAGTCATCTCGGCTAGTCCCATATAGTCAATCACCTTCATCTGCCATTCTTCCAGTGTGGGTAGTTCTTGTGTCTTCCAATACTTTGCTATAAGAACTCTTGCTGCTGTTGTAGCATACATAAAAAAGGTCTTATCTTTCCTTGGTACCATTTGGCCGACCATACCCAAGAGAAAGGCCTCTGGTTTCTTATGAAAGGTGCACTTAAGAACCTTCTTAATTTCATTATAGATCATTTCCCAGAAAGCCTTAATCTTTGGGCATGTCCACCAAAGATGATAAAAAGTACCTTCAGCTTCATTACATTTCCAACATTTGTTATTAGGCGTATGATATATTTTTGCAAGCTTAACTGGGGTCATGTACCACCGATAGATCATTTTCATAATATTCTCTCTTAGGGCATTACATGCCGTAAATTTAATACCAGTGGTCCATAACTGTTCCCAGTCAGCAAACATAATGTCATGACCAATGTCTTGTGCCCATTTAATCATAGCTGATTTAACTATTTCATCCTGTGTGTTCCACTTCAACAGCAAGTTGTACATTCTTGACAAATTCTTAGTATTGGGTTCTAACAATTCAGTTTCTAGTTTTGATCTCTCCACCTGGAAGCCAATTTTCCTGTCAGGGCCAACCCTGTTTTTGGTTACTGTAATCTGTTTTAGCTGTTTTTAATTCTGAATTTTAAATTGTCACCCAGTAGTGTTAGTAGTAATAATAATAATTAGTGTGTCAGCCATGTTCATTCCAAGAGTTTCATGCAAAACTGAATCAATTTTCAATGTATAATCCCACATGACTTTAATCCTGTTACAAGTACAATGTGACCATATTTGCTTCTGGTACACCAGAAGAGAAGTTGGCTTGCTATGGCCTCCTGGTTCCTCTAGGACTTGACAGTTTCAGCAATGGCCATGATGAATTTTGTTGCAGCTCCTATACACCTTAGTTCATCTTGTTCAACTGCATTTCTAAAGCTATTTTCAACTACAGTCGTACCTTGTTTTGCGACCGGGATCCATTCCGGAACCTCGGCCACTAGCCGAAAAGGACGCAGGGCAAAGTGCCGCGTCTGCGCACATGCACGCAGCGGTTTGTGCTTCTGCGCATGCACAAAGCACAATTTAGCACTTCTGCGCCTGCGTGAGCGGTAAACCTGGAAGTAACCCATTCCAGTACTTCTGGGTTTGCTGCGGACGTTTGCCAAAGCAGATGCTAGACGAGGCAGACGTTTGCGGAGGTATTACTGTACTGGTTTGTGCATCTTCCCCTTTAATAGCAAGGTGCAAGTATTGTTTTTGTTGATCAGTGCTAGTTCCAGTAGCTTGTATAATTTCTTCAACCCCAAGATGCAGTAGTAGTAACAGCAGCAATCATCATCAATAATAATAATAATAAAATATACCCCTCCCATCTGGCTGGGTTTCCACAGCCACTCTGGGTGGCTCAACAGAAATAATAAGAATAAAGCGATAAAATATCAAACATTTAAAACTACCCTAAACAGAGCTGCCTTCAGGTGTCTTCAAAAAGTCAGATAGTTGTTTATTTCTTTGACATCTAATGGGAGGACATTCCACAGGGTGGGCGACACTACCGAGAAGGCCCTCTGCCTGGTTCTCTGTAACCTCACTTCTCGCAGTGAGGGAACCGCCAGAAGGCCCTCAGAGTTGGACCTCAATGTCTGGGCAGAACAATGGGGGTGGAGACGCTCCTTCAGGTATACAGGAGGCCATTTAGGGCTTTAAAGGTCAGCACCAACACTTTGAATTGTGCTCGGAAACGTACTGGGAGCCAATGTAGGTCTTTCAGGACCAGTGCTATGTGGTCTCAGTGGACATTCCCAGTCACCCATCTAGCTGCCGCATTCTGGATGAGTTGTAGTTTCCAGGTCACTTCCAAAGGTAGCCCCACGTAGAGCACATTGCAGTAATTACAGATTATTAAGTAATTATATCTACAGATGATGATTGTTCCAGTTTTTCACCCACAAATGTAGCACGCAGCATCCCCAGGTACAGATGGCAGAGCTATGAATCCACAACAGCCTTTCTCAGCCTGGCCTCCAAATGTTTGGACAACAAGTCCCACCATATGGTTATGCTGGCTGGGGTGAATGGGAAATGTAGTTCAGAATATCTGGAGGTCAAGTTCGGGAAGGATGGTCTAGAGCAGGGGTGGGTAACCTAGGTCACTCCAGATGTTGTTGAACTCCACTACCATCAGCCCCAGTCATCATCATCAATAGTCAGGGATGGTGAGACTTGTAGTGCAAGAACATTTGGAGGACCACAAGTCGCCCACACTTGTTCTAGAGCAGTTTTGAAGAGCACTGAATCTCTGAAGCTCTCTTGGAGGAAATGAAACGTGCCCTGATGTTTTTGTTGCAGAACCCAGAGCTGACTCTAGCAGCTAACTCTTATGCTCTATTTCTTACAAGTCTCCAGAGATAGTATTTGCCACAAATTTTCACCTCATTTTCTCAGCCTTCCATACTCAAATGCAGAACATCTCCCAAAGATGTAGAGAGTGAAGACCACAGAAGACCACTCTTGATTCGCTGCTGCTGCTGGTGAACTATGTCACAAGTCATCTTTCCCACCTCTTTTGGGGGAAATATCACTTTCACACTATTCAATCCATCATCTTTAGCTCTTCTACTCCTGACATCTTGTTTCATAATTAGGTAAAGCCTTCTGTTGTTTCTAGGCTTTAGAAGGATTCCTGGTGAGTGTTCTCCTAATGAGGGCAGTGTTGGTCTCTCACAAACACACACATATATATTCAGTTCAAGTGGGCAGCATCGTATTATTAAGTGCTTAGCACATTGTGAAAACAGAAAGGTTGGGACTGCCAACTGGTTTAACTAATGAATGCCATGTGCTTATGGGAATTGTGGTGTGTTTCAGAACAAAGGTATATCTAGCTTCTATTGATGGCCTTTAAGCCAAAAAGCCACAGACTGAATGGATTCAGATTCAATTCACAAACAAAGGTGGCTTTGGAAATTAAAAAGGAAACAATAGGTTGAGTGTGCCAGTGAATCTGGCCAAAGGAGAAACTTGCACATCTCTCCCATGCTAAGGCATTGAACAGTATCAGTTTCTGGAGCACATATATCCTACCCTATAGGAAAAAGACATGTATGTCCCTTTTAAATATTCCAACACATAAGATGTGTGTAAGATATGTGAGATATCCTCAAATCCCAACTCTTTTTGAGTTCACTGGAAGTCAAAGGGAAAATGAGAGGCAGAAGAAGTCTGCAAAGAAAACTTTTTGAGCTTTCCACCCACTGGAAAACCTGACAAAGAAACCTTTAGACAGTATCACCAGCCCCTTGGTGTTGATTGGAGTGAAGAGGTTTCTAAAGTGATTTTTTTCTTCTATCAGACACTGGCAAACAGGGCTTTAAGAGCATTGGCAGGACTCTCCTTAGAATCTCTCTGCCTGCTGAAATTTTGACGACCCTTTTGATGGTGCCCCCCAGCTCCTCCTTTGGGCCTGTCTGGCCCATTGCTCAGCAACATGCAGGACTCTCCTAGAGTGGGGTGTCAGAGAGGGAGGAATATCAGCAGGACTGGGACTAACCTGCTGCAGGATAGAAAGGGCAACCTCTGACTCTTCTCTGTCTGCGTCTGTGCTCTCACTGTGACTCTCAGTCTCTAACCCTGACCTGGAAGGGCTTCCTTCTTCTGATCCCCCTCCCTTGATTGCTCAAACCTCCTGCTTCCAGCACCTCCCAGCTTGTCCCTTCTCAAGATTGCTTTTCAGTGTCCCACCACCACCATCCAGGGTCTAAGTCATCTTCTGTGTTATCCCTGGGGGGCTCTAGAGCAGGCAGCACCCACCACTCTTCCTCATCAAACCAGTCCCAGATAATTGTATTTCACCAGTGTACAGTTACGTCCAGTCAATGGCAACTATGGGGTTGCGGCGCTCATCTTCCTTTCAGGCTGAGGGAGCTGGTGTTTGTCCATGGATAGCTTTCTAGGTCATGTGGCCAGCATGACTATACCGCTTCTGGTACAATGGAGCATCGTGACAGAAATCAGAGCACATGGAAACATTGTTTACCTTCTTGCCACAGCAATACCTATTTATCTACTTGCACTGGTGTGCTTTTGAACTGCTAGGTTGGCTGGAGCTGGGACAGAGCAACAGGAGCTCACCCTGTTGTGGGGATTCGAACCGCCGACCTTCTGATCGGCAAGCCCAAGAGGCTCAGTGGTTTAGACCACAGCTCCACCAATGTACACAGCCTAGAAGCATGTTTTGCATAGACAGCACATAATAAATACAGTAATTATCTTCTTACAATTCACTCATTTCACCAGCTTTAGGTGAAGATGCAAGGCCTGCCACCCCTTAGATTGCTGACTCACTAACCTGTCAAGCTGTCATACTCATGTATTCATGCACTCCAAGTAGCATCCAATGTTTCTAAGCAAATTTGGTAGATTGGAAACTATACGATGAAATTCAATTTTGATTCAACTCCCCCCCCCCACTCCAGTAAAACCAGAGTGTTTAAAATCAACTGTTATGAATATGGTCAATTTTCTTTATTTTTTTTCAAAACTGTATCTATACTAGACAGTTGGAGTCAGAAGCAAGCATTTCTTTACTTATCTTCCCTATCAAGAAAACTTTACAGAGTAGATGAAAAATAAGCAAGTATCTTCTATAAATTCATAAAATTCAACCTGTATGGTATATAAGATAAAATATTGGATCATTGGGTCCAATTTCCATGGAAGTCATTCTAGTTCTTGAGTGGCTCATTTGGGTCAGTCATCCTCTTAGCCAAAGCTAACTCCAAAGGTTTTTGAGAAGATAAATTATGAGTTCCTTGGAGGAAGGATACAAAATCAAATGATTTTGGAAGCCCTGTACTGTAATTAGAAGCCCTCCATGATGAATTATAGCAATGACTGAACCTGCTGTGGATGCTTCTTGTGGTGAATAATTTCTATATTTCTAACTGAAAATGTTGAGCATAGGAGGAGACATCCTTTGATGTTCCTTTGAAATAGTTTATGAACATCAATTTTATTGTGTGGAGACTTCAACTCTTTATTTTTTTTTAAAAAATAATAATTTCACTTATTAAAAATAAGAAGTTGGTTACTATTGATAAGGTGGTCCTTTCCCACAATCTTTAAAAGGTAAAGAGACCCCTGACCATTAGGTCCAGTCGTGGCCGACTCTGGGGTTACGACGCTCATCTCGCTTTATTAGCCGAGGGAGCCAGTGTACAGCTTCCGGGTCATGTGGCCAGCATGACTAAGCTGCTTCTGGCGAACCAGAGCAGTGCACGGAAACGCCGTTTACCTTCCCGCCGGAGCAGTACCTATTTATCTACTTGCACTTTGACGTGTTTTCGCACTGCTAGGTTGGCAGGAGCAGGGACCGAGCAACAGGAGCTCACCCTGTTGCGGGGATTCGAACCACCGACCTTCTGATTGGCAAGCCCTATTAGTATAGTTAAAATATTCTCCATTTAATTTACAAAAATAAAATAGTTCCACTGCTTACAAACAAAGAGAATATAGATTCTTTGGAATCTTTATTGTAGTAATAATAGTATAGTCATCCATCCATCCATCCATCCATCCATCCATCCATCTATCTGTGCAGTTGTCCTAGTGTTAACATGTGCACTACACTGTACAATACTAATTCTGTGCTGCACTGCAGATAGGCATATGCCTAGAAGCCAACTCCTAGGGGGTCAAAGTCCCTTCACCCTCCAATAAAATATTTGAGCAGGCTGCTCCCCCCCCCAAGTTGATGGGATTTGCCATTCAAATGGTGTGCATGTGCCATGTCTTGTGATTGATTATGTGGGGCAGGACTTACCTGACCCCCTCTCCCAATATTTTATTCAAGTTGGCACCCCTGGGTGCATGAATTCCTACTGAGTATGCACAGAATTCCTCTCCACGCAAAAGAAAATGACATTTTGGTATGTGTGTCACTCACCCCATAAACATCAGAGGAGCAGATATGTGACTGTAATATTTTAAACGACTTGCTTATGAGGTTACATGCGAGAAGACTCCATCCAACATGTTGGCATGGTTTGTGAGTAACCAAGGCGAATTAGCAATTGACCCGAGGTAGTATCTTAGAGTCTCTCACATCCCATCAGTTCAAAAGGGATGATCATGGGATCTTCAGAAACTGGCGGCTGTGTGCTGTGGCAGAGAGAAACCCTTTTCACACTAGTCCTTCTCTAAGTAAAAACTCCATTAAAAAAGATTATCCCCACTTTCTCTGTATAGCGTTTGGCTTGATTCACCCTGGCAAGATGAAATAAAATCAAAACCATAAGGCTTAAAATGTTCTATAAATAGGAGAAGGTGTAAACAGTCCTGCCAACTGGCACTTCTGGACCTTGAAAGAGACAGTTTACATTAAAGTGAGGACCTCTGGACACCATAAAGACTGCCTGGGGAAGTACATGTCAGGATGTGACTCACATGAGAGTCCTACTCAGTGATACTGGGAGGGCAGCTCATATCGCAGAGAAACACCGGGGGACCAGCCGAATAATGCGAGTGACTTCAATAAAGGTCAGAACATAAGTTGTACATTTTTCCTGGGAGGGAAGAAGTTACCAAGGCAGCCATTATCCTAAACAGTGAACTACAAAATTCTGGAGTGTATGTATGCTTTTGTGCAGATGCCCTTTGAGAAGAGACCATTTGAGAATATTCCCAAGTCTGAGAAATCTTTCAAGTGCATAAGACTTAACTGAGCGAGAACAGTCAAAGCCATAACAAACTATATTATATATATGAAAGCTGCACAGCACCACACAAATTACTGCAGGGTGGTACTTTTGTAGTTGTTTTCATCCTTTTTGTGCACATAATGAATGAATTTTCCCTGTTTAGATAATGATTCCTCCTGGAACACGGATGACGAGGGGAAAATAATGCCAAAGGGATCCATTTTCCATGTTGAACTTGTCTCTGTTTGGCTGGATTTATGAATTCACGGGAAGTGAGACCTATGTCACAAAAACAACAATATTAATCAAGGTATACAGCAGCAGTGGCAGAGCTTCATGCTCCGGCACCGGGGAGCAGAGAGCAGGTGCGGGTGGGGCTGGCGCACGTCCCGGGGGCATGGCACCCCACCTGCGGGGGCGTGGCGTCCAGCGTGGGCGGGGGGCAGCTGCAGTGGCACCCCACCTGGATCGCACTACTGGGGGTGGTGCGCTCCCCCCGCACTCCTCTTCCTCCGCCACTGTACAGAAGCACAGCATAAATAACTCTGGGTCAAACTCTGAATAGTGGAGTGCCCCTGCAATATCCTTTGGGGGTACACACATGAGTTGTGAGATCAGTTCTGTTCCAGAGATTAAGCTGTATAGAGAAAATAAACCAAATGGAAGTTCGTTGGCTAACTACTGAAGGCTGTTCGAGAGATGGGAAGGCGACACAATAATGAGGAGATGGCTGACAGACACAGAGGCTGCATGGTGAAAGGGGAAAGGGAGAGGGAACGCTGTGGGAAAGGAAAGGCTGGCAAGAGAAATAAGGACAGAATGAGCACTCACATTTTACATTGTGGGTGCCCTTTGCGGGATCGCGCATGGGGCTACAGTTCCCAGGGAGCTTAGTGGCAAACAGGGGCTGGCTTGCCTCTCAGTGTTAATTTTTGGAGGTTCACACCCAGCCTCAGTAAGCAAGTTTCTTGCTGGGAGGTGGGGCCAGCCCCATTTATAAATAGGGGGCGGAGCCAACAATAGCTAGGCAGTCAGCTATGAAGATTCACCCTCCCTCCCCTCCCTTTGTGTAATGTTTTCTTGTTTGCAGGTTAACCTTTTCTTCCTGTTTAGCGGGCACTGCTACGGTCTTTGACTGATTGCTCTTGAAGGACTGGGAAGAAATTTTTATGCATTGGCAGGCTTTATCTTCCCCGTAGCAATTTGTCACAACTTGTGGTTATGGCCTTGGGTGGAATCCTTTAGTCTTTTCTTCCCTATATGGGGGCGTGGGTGTGAAGTGGTGACTCACCACCCTGTGGCAGTGATTCCAGTGTGCCCCTCTTAAAGGTGTTATATATATATATGGGTGTTACTGGCCATACACTGAAAGGTCGTCAGTGAACTACCCTGCGTGCGAGGATATGGGCTGTGCTGCCTGTTACACTTATGTCTCGTAGAGCACCCTCATATCCTATTTACCCTGATGAGGTTCCGCCTGGCTAGGGGGCTGGGAGGGATACACGCCCCGGGCCTAAGCCAAGGTCTTCCTACATTACTACATTTGGAAGTTTAATAAAGTTGTGGCCTAATTTTAATTCCATAACACATTGTCAGAGTCTTTATTCCTTCCTTATGATCCCTGAGGGCTGAGGCTGCCGCTGCCTGGTTAGGCAAAGTTATAGCCTTATCTTCAGTAACAGACAGTGCAATAGAGTAGCACCACTTACCTGACCTCCAGGATGCAGGGGGAGGTAGTAAGATGGGTATAGTGCAACCGCAGGAAGTTAAAATTAGCTATGCTCTCATTAAAATGGTAACTGATCTAAATTTGCATCATCCCCACCTCCAGACATACATTGAATTTTGTCTTTTAATTATGGGGTGCAGATAGCTCACAATTAGTATATTCATTCCATGCAGTGTTTAATAATTTTGTTCTCCCCTAACCATAATACTGTTATACATTTGGGAGGGGGACCTAACCCCCTAAACCCTAGAAATTAATAAACGGTAGGATTTTGATTATTTGGGGTGTGAAGGGAGAAATACAAGCTGTGGAGGGATTCCTGGACTAGCCTACACAAAAATGACCTAGCCAAGATGTGACCATTCAGAAACAATACAGGATCACTGAGGGCCATTGGCAATGCAAAAGAACTGCCCTCTCTCTTGCCTTGAGGTGTGAACAGAGACTGGGAATTTGGAAGGGTGTGAGTGGACAGGAAAAGAGAGTATCTTGAGCAAGGGTTGCTGAGAAGAAGGAAGAAAGTCTGGGATCCATCTTGGGCTGGCTGCAGAAGAGATGCCTTGGACTCCAGGGCTACACTGCTGTGGGGGGGGGGGCTCTTGAAATGACTATACTGCAAGATATGGACTCCCTCCATGCAGACTGAATGTGACAGTTTCTGGAGATTAGATAGATAGATAGATAGATAGATAGATATAAATGATAGATGGTGATAGATAGATAGATAGATAGATAGATAGATAGATAGATAGATAGATATAGATATAGATATAGATAAATGATAGCTGATAGATAGATAGATAGATAGATAGATAGATAGATAGATAGATGATAGATAGATGATAGATGATAGATAAATAGATAAATAGATAAAAGATATAGATAGATAGATAGATAGATAGATAGATAGATGATAGATAGATAGATAGATAGATAGATAGATAGATAGATAGATAGATGATAGATAGATGATAGATAGATAGATGATAGATAGATAGATAGATAGATAGATAGATAGATAGATAGATAGATAGATGATAGATAGATAGATAGATAGATAGATATAGATAGGTGATAGGTAGATAGATAGATGATAGATAGATAGATGATAGATAGATAGCTTGGGAACACAATTTAACTCTGAATTGTGACTTCTAAAAGCTCTTCCCCTAACTGTTCCCATGTTTTCATCAAACATGAATTTCCTTGTCTGAACAATCTGCAACACACTGTTCAGTGTGTCCTGGTGCAATCAAATTTTAAAAGATTTCCTCCCCAGAACATTGTGATCAGGACATATGTTACAACTTTGGAATTGAAAAGTCCTTAGCTGGCATCAAATCCCATGCAGTGCACTTCACAGTTAGTAGCAAGTTGCAAGCAAATGCAGTGACAATCCCACCAAAACCCTCATGCGGTTTGTAGAATTAACTGGAAAGCAATTAGCTTCCCCACTTGGCTTGACTTGCAATAGCTTGTGCAATAAAGGAAGATGAATAGATGGGGCCACAAATAGAAATCACTGATTGAGGAACAATGTGGCACATAGAATTTTACCAGTGTTTAAAAACTATTTTCATCATTTTCTTCTGAACCCTCTCTCTGCTCCCTGCTGCCCCATGCTAGTTTTGCAAGGGTCCTTTCTGCCCTATTAATTGATCTGCATTTTTAAACATATACAAACAAAAGTTCACAATTAAATAGATATTTTGCATGTATTTTTTATTTGAAAACGTCTTTTCAAAATATATTTTCAATGTCAAGAAAAGTTTGGAAAAGCATATTTTGAGAGGGAGTACATTTTAAAATGCATATATTTGGAGATAAAATACATTCCAAATATTTTTTTTTAAAAAAAGTGAACTTACATATTTTACAATGTATTTCTGTTGTCCAATGCCCTCCTTCCATTAGCACAACAATTTAAGCTTGAGCAACAGAACTCCCCTCACCTCACCTCTTGCCATGTACCCTATGCTCTCCTGAAATCTGCTCTGAAGGGTTGGGGAACCCCCAGAACAGACCTGGGGGATAGTGGGGGGAGTTCCATAGTGGAAGCAGAAATCCTTGCAGTAAAGGAACTGCTTCCAGTGGTACTTTGGATACAAGCCTGTTATCTAAAGATATTCATGCAGTGTGTTTTTTTAAGTGTTTCATTTCAAAATACACAATTTAAATCTCTTGAGTGCTTTAAAATGATAATAATAATGTGACTCAAAATTCAGAGTGCAGAATCTGAAGGATAGCTTTATTCCAAGCCATACATAAATCCAAGAGGTTTATATCAGAATTCACAAAGCTCAAATTCCATAAACTTCTCTGCATCCCTGACCTCCACCTGCTATGGTGTGCTGGTCCCAGGGGGAATAAGGTACTATTACCGTAGCCCAAGAACAGTCCAGAGTCTCTAGCAGGGCAGACGATCACTAGATGAGACGCGAGGTCCGAGACAGGGAGCCGGGCAGGGTAACAGGAACGCTGGTAGGGCAGAAGCAGGAAGCCAGGCGAGGAACAGGAGCACTGGTAGGGCAGAAGCAGAAGTCCAGGCGAGGAACAGGAACACTGGTAAGGCAGAAGCAGGAATCCAGGCGAGGAACAGGAACACCGGAGAGTCAGAAACAGGGAGCCGGGCGAGGAACAGGCACACTGGGAGTGCCGAACAAGGACTGGGTAAAGCAGGTACTCCACAACGATGTTGCTCCCGCAACCTGGGACCGGGCTGCCTGACCTTTATCTTCTTCTAAGGCCGGGGGCGGTCCCGGCCCCCAGAAGCCCCGCCTCTCTTGGCCTTAAGGCGAGCACTCCTCCTGGGAGACACCAGTTCCCTTCGCCTCTCTGCCCTAAGCCTCTGCAGATCAGGAGAGGCCGAAGGGTTACGGGGCCCCGGAGGAGGCTCACCTGTAGCCACTGAGTCTTCCAGCACCTCTGGGGCCTGAATGATTTCACCTGGTGCCTGCTCTTGAGTTTCCTCAGCATCTAGGCCTTGCCCCAGTTCAGCCGGCCATGGAGGCGGGGACTCCTGTGCCGGCTGGGATTCCTCCGGATCGCTCTCAGACTCGGAATCCCAGGCCATCACATATGGCTTATGTACAAAACGTACAGATGAAGGGGAAAGCTGGGAAATATCAAATAAATAGTAGATGGCAAGGAATTTTCCTTGTCTTATTTGTTCCTGGCAACCTGCCATGGGGGTTGTTTCCTCTGCCACCTGACACCTTTGGAGGGTCTGGACTTATGGTCCAGCATCTTCCACTGGAAAGAAGGAGGCAACTTACATATATGTTTAGGACCACAAAGGAGACTCAGAGGGCTCATCCACACTTACCATTTGTGCTTTCAAGGCACAGTTCTGCACTTTCCTGGTTTGTGTTGGAGCACTTTCTCACCGCCATCTCTGCTTTCTCCTGGAAAACATGCTCTTTAACTCTGAATCAGAACAAACAGCAATGTGGGTCTTTTGCGGATTGCTGAGAAAGTCAGGGGATGGATTTTTGCAGGGAAAGCAGAGTGGGGGGAGCACTTAGACATCCTTGCCAAGGTGCCTGCCTTTCTAATCAGACTCTTAGCCTGCTCAAATTCTCTGGCTTTATGTCTGCTTGCATATATATATATATATATATATATATATATATATATATATATATTTCTGAATTACAGCCATAGGCATCTAAACAGAAAATTGATATTCATTCCCAATGCCTTGTATCTGCGCACACTCACCTTCTGCCATTACACTGCACTTAACCATTTTTTATGTCATTGGAGTCAATGTGCATAAGCCAGTTTAAGTGCAGTGCACAATTTGAATAATAATTTTCCAATTTCACAACGCCTAGAACATGCAAACCAAGGAGCGGCAAAGGCAGCAGGAGTGTTTTATGGAGAGAGTGAACCGCCAAATTGCTGCTCTCAGAAAATTCCAGGAAGTCCTTTCAGCCAATTTTGAATATGCATCAATTTAAAAAAGAAGAAGAAAAGCGGATTTTTTTTAAAAAAAATGTCCTTATCTTGAACGTAAAACTGAAGCGCTAGTGTTTCTTGGAAACAGGACTTCACATTTATGCTTACCTCAGTCCTGGCAATTAGAAGTAACTGTGTGCCCTATTCTCAGGAGCTGGGTGGACACCTCTCTACCTCCCCAGCTAATGTCCATATGTCATGAGGTAACTGTCGGAAATCAAGCCCATATCAGGAGAAACTGGCAACTCTCCCAGGCACCCGGCTTGATCTCCTGTTGACCTCCCTGGCTGCATTCCCCAGCAAGATCCAGGCTAGGTCGCAATAGGCGATCCTTCTCAAACGTGAGAAGAACACACACCCTCCCTCCTGCCCCCTGGCAGGGGAGAGAGATAGACAGAAACGTATTTACATGCCTTCATTTCTGTCTTTGCAGCTTTACAAAAACATGACTGCTCTCTTCAAACTCCAGCAGTCTACTGACAAACACTTCCTGCACTTCCTGTACAGGAACAAACGGAAGAGCTCATATTACACTCTGAGCTAAATCCGGTGCTTCGCACTGTGAATTGACTGTCCCTCTGTTTCCCACGGAACAGTCCTAACATTCCATTATGTTTTGTTTTCAAGCTAGCAGCTCGTAGCCGCATTGCTTTCATATCGTAACAGTAACACCTCCGCAGCATCTTTTTCAGGTCAGGAAGTCTGGGCAGCTGAGGAGGTTGCACAGCATTTGAAAACAAACACACACACCCTCCACCCTCAGCCATCTCACAACAATAAGGTAAGCCAATGCTTTAGTTGAGATTCCTGCACTGCAGGAGGTTTAACTAGATCATGGGTAGGCAAACTAAGGCCCGGGGGCCGGATCTGGCCCAATCGCCTTCTAAATCCAGCCCATGGACAGTCCGGGAATTAGCATGTTTTTACATGTGTAGAATGTGTGCTTTTATTTAAAATGCATCTCTGGGTTATTTCTAGGGCACAGGAATTCGTTCATTTATTTATTTTTTTTCAAAATATAGTCCTGCCCCCCACAAGATCTGAGGGGACAGTGGTCCAGCCCCCTGCTGAAAAAGTTTGCTGACCCCTGAACTAGATTATCCTCAGGGTCCCTCCCAACTCCACACTTCTAGGTTTCTATGATTTATCTAGCCCTCCATTTTCTCAAAGACTTTCTTTTCCTGTGAAGGTGTCTTCTGTTTTCTGTCTCGTTTGTGGGACACTTTAAAAGTTGAGTTTACCTGCTCCCCTCCTCTGTTCAGAAGCAGAATGCAGCATAGTGAAAAACAATAAGGGAATCAAATTGGGGAGGGGAAATTATTCCATTCCTGCAGTGGACTCCTCCATCCTGATCCCTGCTGAGGGCACATAGCAGATGAAGTAATATCATAAAAAGGCCCTTCATAGTTTTCTTTTGATTTCTCTTTCACTTTGGCTTATACTATGGCTAACTGCAATGTGCCTTGTTGTCAGGTGGGCTATATGGAGAAAGAGAGGCAGGAACTAGCAACAGTGAGATATGGGTATTTCATAAATGGGTTTGGTTTGGAAAAAAAGAGAAAGGTTCCATTTGGGAATTTTCCTCTGGTAAAGTCTCATGTCTTAGCTTGAATCCAACTCAATAGACCCAGAGGGAGCTGTAAAAAGCTTCAAATGTGGCCTAAAATAGCTTTTTGAGACATAAAAATGCCACAGCTTTTATCGTCCAATATCTCAGTATCTCCAGGCCTGCGGGGAGGGAAGCAAGTGCTGGTCTCAGGGTGAAGCAGGTGGAATCTAGTAGCAGAAAGAATGAGTCATTCTTTCTGGTATCTGGAGACACTGGACTTTTGAAGTACAAGACAAATGGCTGGAAAATTGGGTTTGCTTGGCTTGGATTTTATGTAAGCATAACTCCATAAATATTTGACAAAGAGGTATTTGTGGAGGTGGAAAATAGATCTGATCCACGTGGGGATCATTAACAAAAGAATCGGCTGGGGACCTTGATTCAAAACATGGGGCTTTGCAGACACTCCAGCGGGGGAGAGAGCCTCCATCAGAGTTAAAAACATCTCAGAGTTAACCAGCAGCATAGTGTGGAATATAGGTTGTTAAACCGTTTTGTATATCCCGTTTAGTCTGCCTTAAAGCTCTTGCTTCCTCTCTCTAACCTACAAAAATAAACAGATCACACACTGTTACATAGGTTTAAGTGCTGTACTTACTAAATCCAAAGGTCAGGTTCATATGTTATCCCATGCAGCAGAAAAGAGAGCACAGGTAGAATACTCTTGGGTACAATATACAGAAGTCTGTTTCCACAATGGCCAATCAAATGCCAATGAGAAGCCGCCAAGCATCATACAAGTGCAGTAGCCCTCTCCCACCCAGGTTCCTCCCAGCAACTGATATCCAGAGGCATACTGCAGGCTTCATACAGCCATCATTACTAGGTACCGCTGATAGCTCTATCCTCTTTGTGTTTTGTTTTGATGATAAAAAACACTACTACTGTTTCAGCAGTAGTGGAGCAGCCCAGCAGCATTCAATCTTAATTTGGAGCTGAATGCCACAGCAGGAACAATGATACATCATGAGACAGCATCATTCCTGTCAGGGAACTGCCATCGAAAGGACGGGAGGTGGAAGGGCTCACTGAGGTTGAGACAGAATTAACAGCTGAAGAGGGAACCAGCAGGGGGAGAGGAGGAGCTCCGAGGGAAAGTGAGTCGGAGGGATGGCTCAGGGACACTTCCAGCGAAAACAGTGGGGAGGTTTCAGGACCTCCTATAGGGACACCCACTCCTCGCCGGAAACTGTCACGCCGAGAGTCCCGAAGACGTGTTTCCGTTAAGGAGCTTTTATGCTGGAAGACATTCCGAAAGCGCCCACTTTCGGATTCTGCTAGCGACTGACAGAGCCATGCTTGAGGGGCTCCGTCGGAGGCAGAGGTTTGCGGGTTCGGCCAAACTCTGAGGGACGAGGATTTTACGCACAAGCAGCTCATCATCCCATCACAATTCCCATTGGGGCATTCTATTAAAAATGAAGATGGAACTCAGCCAGGCTGTTCCACCACAGCTTGAGGCAGCAGCATTGCTTTTGTTGTTGTTGTTGTTGTTGTTGTTGTGAAGGAAAATACAGGGTGGAGGGGGTGCTTAAACTTCAGCTGCCTTTTTGGAATGAAAGTATACAATTATGACAAGTTCTTCAAAACCCTTCATGTTTTGTGGATAATATAATAATTTATTTGTACCCCACCCATCTGGCTGGGTTTCCCCAGCCTCTCTGGGCAACTCCCAACAGAATATTAAAAATACAATAAAACATCAAACATTAAAAGCTTCCCTAAACAGGGCTGCCTGCAGATGTCTTCTAAAAGTCAGATGGTTGTTTATTTCCTGGACATCTGATGGGAGGACATTCCACAGGGCGGGCACCACTACCGAGAAGGAAACCACCAGCAGGTCCTCAGAGCTGGACCTCAGTGTCCAGGCTGAATGATGGGGGTGGAGGCGCTCCTTCAGGTATACAGGACCAAGGCTGTTAAGGGCATTAAAGGTCAGCACCAACACTTTGAATTGTGCTCGGAAACTGGGAGAGCCAATGCAGATCATTCACGACCAGTGTTATGTGGTCCCGGCAGCCACAACGTATGTTGGGTTATGTAAAGTGTTGAATCTGAAATACTAAGTATCCATTGGTGGCTAACTGTTGCCTTTTATTTTGTCACTTAGGCCTGGTCAGGGGTGGGGGTGGGGGGAAACCGAGTTATTTTAAATACTGAGAGACATGAATGTAAAATGAGACACCGGTACTTCCCCAGACTCGGTGGTGACTCCCCCTCTGATTCTGTGCAGGGGCGCTCTGTGTCTTGTGGAGGAGAATAAAATGTCCTGCCCCCTGACAGCTCTCAACCTCTCTGTTGCATTTCACTGTTCATTGACACATCCTGCTACTCAGTAATGTTTGTTTTTATGAGTCAGGACCTACTCCAAAGAGTTTTCCTTCAGCAGGAGCATGACGGTTATGCTATCTTAGGAGGTGACCAAGTCAGTGTAGTTTTGAAAGGTTCAACCTGCTATCTTGATTCAAAATGGCATCTGAAGGTATCCAAACATGGATCAGAACCTGCTCCTCTTTCTCAGGAACCATCTCACCAAATTTGCTTACGACATCTCAAGAGGTAACTGAATGCGTAGAGAAGAAACAAATAACAACAACAAAAAAGGCTGACAAAGAACTTTCCAAAATATAGAGAAGATTTCATTTTGGCTGCTGATTCTGGCACCAGTTGACCCTTGACCGTGTACAAAGCTGACACAAAATACATTTATCCTGTAGTAGACTGTACAGAGCCTTACCCTTCTTCCCCCAAGTAATCTCTTCAGTCCTTCTTACAAAGTGACTCCTCTACCAAATCTCAATTTTCACACCATTTCCCCTGGCAAGCAATGTTTGGGTCTTGGAGAAGAAAACAAGAGGGGATGCTTCTGAGTTTCACCTCTAGTGCAGAAGGAATAACCATGATGGTTGTCCTTTATTTCCTTCCCTGGGTATGATGCAGTGTAGCTCTTTTGCTTGTTACCACCCTGACTCAGTCAAGAGTTCAATTCTTGCAATTTGCCCCTCTTGCAGCGATATGATGCCTTTAAAAATGGGAATCAATATTGCCCTTTGGTTCTTTTACATCAATCTTAGCGTGCCTGTCAGAGCGGGTTTTTAACACCAGTAGAGGAGCTCTAGTTGATGCCTTAGGCTATGATCAGGCAAGACAGTTCTGAAGCAGGCACAAAGCTCAGCAACTATTGGAAGTGTGATCCTCAGGGTACTAGCTGGATCGCAACGCCTGTCTAGAGGGTTGATTCCCAAAGCCTTCCTTCTCCAGTGGAAGATGCTCTCTTTCTGTTGGCTGACCCCACTGTTGCAAGCAAGACAGGCTAAAAAGAGAGCTTGGAGCAAATCAGTGCAGCGAACAGAGACTAACAAGGGCAGAGGAGTGGAAAACACACACAAGTAAGAAGCCTGGCAAGACAGAACTTGTGTGTGTCTTGGTACTCAACGGTGGGAAGCTTTGCCTCATGAACAGTAGGCTCCCTGCAGTGAGAAGTTTCAAAAGTAACAGGAGAGGAGAACAAACTTTTCCTAACTATATAGTTTATATAAATAACAGAGTACAAAAGAAGTTTGAAGAGTGGATGTTAGGGCTTCAGGCAGGATAGCAAGAAGGTATGTTCTGCTTTCACACAGAGAGTACCTACTTTGACATAGTACTTGCTTTTTTGTATATATATATATTTTTTGCTACGCCTCCTCTCCCCCATGCCCCCTTCCATTTTAGACTTCTAAGCTAGACTGCACAGAGCAAAATGCGCCCAGACATCTGAAACGTCCTCTTTTCTGTGCCACAAGAACCCCTGAGAATGCTGAAGAGAGTGGGTGTGTATGGGGGAGTCTCCCATAAAGCAATTAGCAGGTGGTAAGGTTTGTCACTGCGCAGTGAAAAGCTTCACCTGATATAATTACCTGTTATAGGCACAACCACAAAATCCCCCCACTCCCAAAAAATAAAAGTAAAAAGCCCTGCCAGGAGCCAGATAAAACTGAAAACCAACAGGAGGCCAGGATGCTATTGGACTAGTATGTGGGCAGAGTTTGATTTCGGGGGCTTTTTTGAATCTTGTGATCGCCATTGCCTTTCCAGGTATTGGATCCTTTATAAGGAACTGATCAATTTAGGATGTAGCTCAGTGCTCTGTGTGAAGAAGGTTGCAGGTTTCATCTCTGGCATTTTAGGGCTTTGAGAGAACCCTGCCTGAAATCCTGGAGAGCCAATAACAGTCTGTGTAGGCAGTACCGACCTAGATGGACCATTGGTTTGACTTGGTATAAAGCAGTTTCCTAGGTTTCTAGTAAAGCAATGACAAACCTAGACAGCATCTTAAAAAGTAGAGACTGTCCAGTTGATTGATTAGGCGCGACCCCCGCTAATGGATTTATTGGTCCCCCATTAGCTATTTATGGCAGCTGAGTCCGGCGCGCTTCCCCTGCGCACGCTCTCCTCAGCTCCAGTCACGCCAGTAGCAGAGATAGCACAGCGGTGAAACTGTCACGTCCTTTCACTTAGCTTCCAGACAAACACACACAGAGTCCAGGTTTGTCCATTTCAGCTCTTTATTCCGACATTCCCCCAGGGATCTCCTGGGCTCCTTGCAGCCATTACAAAGCTGCGTCTTTCTCCCTCAACGACCAGAGGGGAACAGAAACGTAACACCTCCCAACTTCTAAAGCTGACGGCAGTTCATGGGAACTTCTTAACCTGTTAAGTTCCAGACCCATCACCCCCTCTTGCTGAAACCATTCTGACAAGACCCTTTGAGTTCAACACCTTTCCCTTTGCCTTGTGCCCCTTTCCGGCATCTTTCCCAGGCACCTGTTGAACCCCTTCAACACTCCCAGAATCACACTGTGCGACACTTTTCCACGCACCTGTGACCTGATACCCTACTGACCCATTAGGGCCAGCAGTTGTGTCTTCTCCGTCAGACTCTTCCCCCTCTGACTTGACACCCTGTTTGTGAGCTCTCTCCATTACGCTAACCGGAGATGAAGCCTCACACCTGGACACTCCTTTCACAACCCTTGGAGATGCCCAAACCTGCCCTGAACCCTGACCCTGGACTTGGTCCCCATCACCGGGCTCTGAACCCTGATCCTGGACCTGATCCCCATTTCCGGGTTCAGCTACAGCCTCCCTTCTCCCTTGAGAAGACTTTGCACCCGTCACCTTGTGACGTATTTCCTTTTCCTTGAAAACCTCCTCCAGAGCAGACCCAGTAAACTGTGACCCTCGGTTGCTCTTGAACCCTTGCACCCTGGTGGAAAACCTTAGTTCCACCTCCGCTTCTTTGGCTACCCTCCCAAACCTGGGAAAACCATGTACCTGTGCACCTTTGCATGCCCTGCACCCTAGGGACCTCCCACATTTCCGGAGTTTGTACCCTTTTGTGCACCTGTGCAACTTTTGCACATGACTGGGAACCTTAGCACACTGCACCTGTGCTTTTCCAGCATTCCCACCACCCTCCAGAGGTGACTCCAGAACAAAGAGATTATCCTTGCTCTTCTCCATGTTGACCAGTTGTCTCCCCCCCCCCCCCCTGAAAATGGAACAGGTGTCATTTTCAAAGCAAAATTTTGTACCCCTGCTTCGTTAGAGCTGGTACAGATAACAGACAACAAATCAGTCCCGGCACAACGTAGACCTCCAGCCCCTCCTGTAAAGGAGAAAAACACATGTTAGCCACAGCAGGAACCGACTTTTTCATTCCGTCTGCTAACAATTGTTCCTGTTGAAACAGCCCTGCAGTTCCGCAGCCCGCCAGTAGGCTTGCCTATCAGGTGCTGCCTGATAGTAGAATCCAAAACCCCAGCGCGTCACCGTGTCCTGGCTGGAGTTGTTCTTCACAGTTGCCATAGAAGCAGTGATAAGAAAACAACCCCCAGCGTCTGAGACACGTCTTTCCCTTGCGTTCCCACGCTGGCCTTCTTCTCCCAGACTGGCTCCCATGAGAACTCAGCTGGTTGACCTTGGCAACATCCTGCCTTGCCCCTCTGCTCCGGTGGGGGCAACAGCGTCGCAAGCGTCCCGTCAAATTGCACACGTAGCAAAGACGAACTCCAGTGGAAAAACACTGCTCTTGGGCTCCTCCCAGCTGGCCTTCTTCCGGAAAAGCACTCCTTGCCAGCTCCGCCCACTCTGAACCTCCACTTCATTCCAGCACGTACAGTGGAAAACTTTGAACGTGCCTTTGGAAATGTCCGCCCCCCCACCTGCTCACTAGCACTCCTTGAGGCTAAAGCATCAGGGACAGGGGCTCCAGCCATTTTTAGGCTTTTGTGTCCAGGGCTTCTGCTGAAGCTTCACAGCACACGCAGCACATTCCCAGGCAACCCTTTTAGACTCTGCAAACCTGACAGCAACAGCAGCAGTGCCAGTAGTCCCTTCGCCCCCCCTCTGGGGCCCACAGCCCTTCCCAGCTGTGCACCGGCTCTCACGAAGGTGATCAGCGCCATCTTGCCTTCCTGTTCTGAGCAGCCATCTCCCGGCACCCAGAACAATAGACTTCAGATCAGCAGCCAGGTTGCCCAACTTCTTAAAGTGAGCATGGAATGTCCTCCAAGACCTGGCAGCCTGCCATCTTCTTCCGTTCTCCCAAGGGGCCCCAAGCTCACTCACCAGCTTTATCCGGCTCCCGTCCGTGGAGAAACGATTTCCTGCTGCTTTCAGCCAGCCGCTTTTAAACTCCGCAGCTGCTCCTTCGCCTCTTAGCACCAGGCAAAGACTCCTGCCGACTTCAAACGCATTCCGGCACTTCCAGTGACAGTTTTACGGTCGGTGATTAAGGACCCATAACCTGTCCAGTTGATTGATTAGGCGCGACCCCCGCTAATGGATTTATTGGTCCCCCATTAGCTCTTTATGGCAGCTGGGTCCGGCGCGCTTCCCCTGCGCACGCTCTCCTCAGCTCCAGTCACGCCAGTAGCAGAGATAGCACAGCGGTGAAACTGTCACGTCCTTTCACTTAGCTTCCAGACAAACACACACAGAGTCCAGGTTTGTCCATTTCAGCTCTTTATTCCGACATTCCCCCAGGGATCTCCTGGGCTCCTTGCAGCCATTACAAAGCTGCGTCTTTCTCCCTCAACGACCAGAGGGGAACAGAAACGTAACTCCTCCCAACTTCTAAAGCTGACGTCAGAATGTTGAGGCATCATGGGAACTTCTTAACCTGTTAAGTTCCAGACCCATCAGAGACATCACCTTGGCAACAAAGGTCCGTATAGTAAAAGCTATGGTTTTCCCAGTAGTGATGCATGGAAATGAAGGCTGGACCATAAAGAAGGCTGATCGCCGAAGAATTGATGCTTTTGAGTTATGGTGCTGGAGAAGACTCTTGAGAGTCCCATGGACTGCAAGAAGATCAAACCTCTCCATTCTTAAGGAAATCAGGCCTGAGTGCTCACTGGAAGGACAGATCCTGAAGCTGAGGCTCCAATACTTTGGCTACCTCTTAAGAAAGTCTGTTCTTCGCTTTCTCAAGCTTCTCCAGTGTCTTTACCTGTGTCCAGAAAAAAAGGCTTCAGTTTTTCTACCTCATCCCCACACTTTCTGACCGAATAATGCCCCATGGGAGAAATTACTTTATGATTTCTTCTCCTGGGCTTTAACTGAAGAGGAGGCACCCAGGGAGGCTGCAGAGTACAGATCACTAGTGAGATGATTTGTGGAATGAAAGAAAGGACACTCAAAGAAACCCTTGGGCCTCCTGGAAAATAACTAAGTACCTGAAAAGCACATTAAAAATCCTGCACCCCACTCACTGAACTTGTTTCACTGTTTCACTGTTTCACTGAACAAGTCTCCCCCTTTAATAATTTTCAAAAGCAATTCCATTGCTCATTAATTAATGGAGAATGGTTGAGGAGAAACATGGGATACAGTAATTTTGCATTAACACCCAAAGCTGTTTCCCCCTCCAAAAGTCCTTTTTCCATACAGGACCCTGTGAAGTTCTTATTCCCTGAGGAATGAGAAAATGTTTGTGAAATAATTTTAACTGGAAACTTTTGTTTTCTACCCTCAGTTGGGTCTAGTTTTTGTTTAAAATTCCTATTGCTTGGTTAATTAAATATGGTCATAATGTCATGTATCCTAATAGGCTTGCATAGCGTTTCTACAAATAACCAGAGCCTTAATTTCATGATGCTAATTAAGAAAGCTACAAACATATGGACAACATGACATTTTGAGGCACAGAACTACTGGTATCATTTGTGAACTTTTAACATTTTTGGCTGCTAAGCTCTGGTTACAAGTGACAAGCTTGAGTAATGCTCTAATTGGTAATATTACTTAGCTTAATCTGGCATGTATCCAGTCCATGTCTTACCCCAATTTTCATTATTTTTGTAGCTGACCAGGGACTTTCTTAATATTTGTGTTCTTATGGGCTCATTTCCCAAGGTCACTCACTTGGTTCTGTTCTCTATAGATAGCTGCCAGTTGTCTTCCTCCCCCCCCTTTATACTTTCACTTGTTTGAAACATGCAGAAGATTTCCATCCTTTGAAATCAATATCTGTCACTGAGGCTAAGGTACTTTAAAGTGCACGGTAAGCTATAGACAGATCTTTCCAAAAAAGTCTTTTTCATAAAGGCTCTTTTGAAAATAGAAACCAAGTGCCATTTATCTAGCACGGGGAAAGCTTTGCGGTTTCATTATAAGTAAACAAGTTACATTTCCCCAAGTGAAAAATAGTTTTGAGAAGAGCTAGGGGACGTAAGTGCATCTGAATGTCCATTTAAGTGTGCTAACTCTAACACCCAGGCAGTCACAGAAGAGCTTCCTCAAAGCCCTCCTGCATTTATGAAGGTAAAATAATAACACCAAACACTGTTTTATCCTATCTTCCACTTTGTTCACCACCTGTTATGGTTGTGCTATAAAAAAGGTAAAGGGACCCCTGACCATTAGGTCCAGTCGCAGATGACTCTGGGGTTGCAGCACTCATTTATTGGCTGAGGGAGCCAGTGTACAGCTTCCATGTGGCCAGCATGACTAAGCCGCTTCTGGCGAACCAGAGCAGCGCGCAGAAATGCCATTTTCCTTCCCGCCAGAGCGGTACCTATTTATCTACTTGCACTTTGACGTGCTTTCGAACTGCTAGGTGGGCAGGAGCAGGGACCGAGCAACGGGAGCTCACCCCGTCATGGGGATTCGAACTGCCGACCTTCTGATTGGCAAGTCCTAGGCTCTGTGGTTTAACCCACAGCGCCACCCGCATCCCCATGGTTGTGCTATATTCCCCCTTTTTTAAAAAAAGGTGTGTGGGGGGGGGGGGGAAGAAGCAAACTAAGTTTCTGCAGGTGAGCCAAGTCGTTAAAAAGCAATGTTTCCATTTATTTATTTTATCCATTGTAATATTATCAAAAGGGAAGGGGGAAAAAGGATAAATTTCTCATGGGTGGAGTGCAGGTTTTGTTTTATTTTTGCCACGTTTACTTTGCTTTTCAGGTGACCAAGAATCAGGTGGGTAAATCTGTCAAGTCTCATGAATTCCAGTTTTTCTCCATTTCTCCTTCTTCTAATCTTAAATTCACTTCATTTCCACCTCTATTTGCAATTTTCAAAAATAAAGCCCTCACTAAAGTTCATCAGCATGTTAGCATGAGTTTCCCCTAATATACACATATTTTGCGCGCAATTCTACGTCACATACAGTTTTGCAAAGTGGTTTCCCCTATAATCCATTCATGTCTGTTATTTTCACTAATGTCTGCACTTTCATGCACGTAGTAGTTTATGCATTTTTTACATATTACTTGGTTGGACAACTGTGTTGCAAAATTCGGAGAAGTGCAAATTTCTCAGGATATATACAATTTGTGTATTGTTTCGGTAAGTGTAAATTGGGTAGATTTGCCTTTAAATGCAAGCTGAACCTAGTTTCCCTCCTCCATCCATACTGAGGAGTGTTTGTGAGTGCCCTTTCATTCTACAAAGAGTTTCTCTAGTGGTCCACACAGCCTTCAGAAGTACCTGTGCTTCTGTAGAAGTCCAGCACAAATACAACCCTCAGCCACCTCACGATAATAAATTAAGCTCTAAGCCCAGCATCTGCTGAAATTCTCAAGTGCCCTGAATGTGGCAGAAAAATGGATGCCTCTTTCACAGGGGAAGAAAACTTTTGAGAAACTGGATGAAAGATTTTGGCCCAGGACAATCTAAAATACTATGTGCTTCTATACCTTCTAACTAAATGAACAAACCGTAATACTTAGTCCCTCAAAACATTTTCTGTGAAAAACAAAGAGAATAATCCTTTGCCACCATTGCAGAAGACAAAATCACCTTTCTGCCTCTAGAAATAGGCTACTGCAGGGGTCGGCATTTTTTTTTTAGCCACGGGCTGGTCCACTGACAGTCCACAGGCCAGATCCTGAAGGCAATTGGGCCTGATCCATCCTGCAGACCTTAGTTTGCTGACCCCTGGGCTATTGCATACTCCCGGTGTTATGTACTGAAGTTCTCACCCTGGCCACCAGGGGGTATTGTGTATATAGTTTTCACTCAGGTCCACGTAAGTTAATTTAGGCTGGAAACCCTGGGCTGTTGTTGTTACAATGTTGACAGCTGGCTGCCTATAAAAGCAGGCCGGCTGAGCTGTTTGCTGTTCAGTTCAGTTCCAGCTTACTTATAAAGAAATATCTGTGTCGTCTGCTATGTCCACCCACTACTTAATACCCGGGGGTACAGTAGTGTTGTATAAATTATGGAAATAAAATAAAAAATGGAAATGTGTGTGAGAAAGGCTGTGGAAGTTGAAGGTTGGTCTGTGAAGGTTGTGTTTGCAAGAGAACCATGGGAGAAGGATTGAACAACACATTTGCCAGAGTTGTTGCTAAAACTGGTGAGAACAAACGATGGAAAGATAAGAAAGTCCCCCCCCCCCCTGTGATTAAACCAGTAGAAGAAAGTACTGCCATAACTTCCCCTTTGCTTCCCTTTGCTTATAAGCGTATAAATGTGTGTGCATTTTTCATATTCATTGTGCCACCTCATTGTTACTTACTGAGTGAGGTTGTGTCCCACTGGCCTTGCAATGTCTTTTGGCAAATTTGACTGGAAAACTCAGGAACCAAGAGGATAAAAACTTTATAAAAGAATGGGGGGAAATTATAAATTATTTAAAAGACCACTGGAAGCAGATGGAAACATTGGCAGGATTCTGATTTCACTTGAAGTGTAACAATTACCATGGAAAAAGAAGCAGTTTTATTGTTTAAAATGGGGCCCCAGGGAGGGGGTGGGGGAAAGTCCTAGGATTCATAGTAATCTCTGTATATGGTTATGTATTTGAATTCTTTCTCTCTTTTTCAAATTTGTATTGTAAAACATAATAAAAATGATTTGAAAGAAGAAGAAAGAAATGTCCTGTTTTGTTGATGTCTGGAATCTTGATCTTATTGGCCATTCAGGCTGAAACAACTAGGGATTGGGTTTTGAACCCCAATGTTTACCCAACAGGAGTAAAGGCCCTGTTCCTTCACAGCCAATAATGTAACTTCCTAAAATGAGGCATAGAGGCCAGGCCTCAAATAGCTCGGGGCCGGTTTGGGAAGAGACAACCACTAAGTATGAGGAGAAAGTCCATCCTTGAACCCTCAACAGGTCTTGAACCGCACACAAGGATACAGCTTTGTGCTTTGCAGTTCAGGTCTGGTCAGAGGAGGGAACTGATGTGAGAATAGCTCCTGCTAAGTTATATGAAGTGCCTTCAGCCACTTGCCTTCCTCTCTTCTTTGGCCTTTGTGTCACTCTGCCTTCAACTGCAAAGGAACTGTGTCTACCAGCTGTTCACCTGGAGGGCAAACAGCAAAGACTGCCAGAGAGCATGGCACTCTGCACTGAACACCGCTCGCTGATGAGACGCAATGGAAGAGGATTGTCCGAGGAAGATCTGTGGAAGGAGTGATGCTGTGGCTGCAGGAGAGCACAACCACAATTAGCATAGCCCTTGTAGATGAATATAGTTCCCACCGACCAGCACTGACCTCTTTGCAGCACCTTCACCTGGGTAAGGCAAATGCAAAAGTAAAAAGAGAGGAAGGAGGAAGTGATTTATCTACCCAAAGAAAAGCAGAGGAGATGCTGAGACCAGCAAGCAAGCCTCACCCAGAGGTTTTCACAGGGGCCAGGGAGTCCCACATAGCCTCAACTTTCAGCTAATCCAGGCATAGGCAAACTTGGCCCTCCAGCTGTTTTGGGACTACAACTACAACTGCTGCTCTCACCGTGAGTGTTGGGAAGGCTGCTCCCTCCTCAGGCTAACTCCACCAGGCCTAGGGGGCGGGGCCCACACTCGCCACCACCACAGCTTTAAGGACACTGGTGCTGCTGCAGCAAATGTTAAAAATGTTTTTATATATTTTAAAGTGTTTTAAAGGTGTTTTTACTTTTTACTTTGTTGTACCACCGTGAACAGTGGTTTTTATTTATGTATTTTTATTTTGCTCCATTTTATATTGGTTTGGGATTGGATATTGAGTGGAGTGGGGATTGGTTTTGTTTTGGTATAATTGTTTTGGTTTGTTTTGTTTTTCTATTTTGTAAATGGAGGCTAGTATGAGGCTTGGGATTGCTACCGTAGAGGGGCAAGGGAGGTATTGCGGTGGGGACAGATGTTATAGGCGAAGGGGATCGAGATTGTTGTTAGCCGCCCTGAGCCCAGCTTCGGCTGGGGAGGGCGGGATATAAATAAAATTATTTATTATTATTATTATTATTATTATTATTATTATTATTATTATTATTATCATCCCTAGCTAACAGGACCAGTGGTCAGGCATGATGGGAGTTGTAGTCCCAAAAGAGCTGGAGGGCCAAGTTTGCCTATGCCTGAGCTAATCTCTCCAAATGCCGCTTCTTTCACCATAGCTGAGAGGGAGGGGATGCATACTGAAGCCCTGCCTGACGTCCCTCAACCCACCTGCTATCAATTTGCTCAAGGCTCGAGGCCTGATGCTACAAATGTTGTGGACTTTGGATCTCTGGTGCAAAGGAACCAGTTCTCAAATTAGTGAGGTCCGCAGTCTTCATGTCCTGGTAGTGGATGCAGGTGGCACTGTGGTCTAAACTACTGAGCCTTTGGGGCTTGCCGATCAGAAGGTTGGTGGTTCGAACCCCTGCAACGGGGTGAGCTCCCATTGCTGTCCCAGCTTCTGCCAACCTAGCATTTCAAAAGCACACCAGTGCAAGTAGATAAATAGGTACCATTGCAGCAGGAAGGTAAACTGTGTTTCCGTGCGCTCTGGCACTCGCCACAGTGTCCCATTGTGCCAGAAGCAGTTTAGTCATGCTGGCCGCATGACCCAGAAAGCTGTCTGTGGACAAGCACTGGCTTTCTTGGCCTGAAAAGCGAGATGAGCGTCACACTCCATAGTCGCCTTTGACTAGACTTAACCATCCAGGGTCCTTGACTTTTACGTTTCTTTTTGCCCATTTCTAACAGGTAAAGCTCCGCAGTTCTGTTCTCTGCTACCAATGGAGAGGATAGATTAAATGGGAGAGATTGTGTATGGTGCAATCCTTCTGCCAACTTGCTATCTCTCATAATCTTTCATGATGACAGTCTATAATGACACACACTGTGAAGTTGCCAGCTCTTATTAGGGCATGCTAGCAGAACCGGCAGTGCTGTCATTTTCTTAAGCTCCCCTGTCTCTGCTATGGCATGGCGTTACAGGCTTGCTTTAAATCAGACATCTGCTCTTTGTGTTTATAGCTATATAGCAGAATGCCAGCTTTATGTAGCGAGTAAAAGCCAGGGCTTGCTATTTACATGAGAAGATGTTGAATCAAAACAGTTTTTCCAGGCCGTAGGCCTCACATTGCTTACTCCAGAGTAGCTCATTTATGTCCCATCCAAGGATTCCTGCTGCAGTGTAAAATCACATTAAGTTCAGCTCAGTGTTATGAAAACACTGATCATTAATTACTGCACATTATAACAAAAAATTAAGCTCACTTTTGGCAGTTTTCACTTATTAACTCCAGTCCAAACATCCTTCATGCATAATATTAGCCTGGTTCTCAGTAATGTGAATTTCAATATCTCATGACATTGACTTCCAGGAAATAAATGAAGATGAATATGACTCATTTTTCTAATTAGCCAAGTAGCTTGAAGAGGAAACCTAATTCTGGAGCTCCACAGACAAGAAATTAAAAAATGGTGCTACCTCTTATTTTGCTGAAACATGAATCATATACTATCAAGACAAATGAAAGCTGCTGATCTTCAATTGTGGAGAGAGCTGGAGGGGGATCCCCTATGTGGGAACATTGGGGTAAGTCAGAAGTGCAATTTGGTTTTGCACTTTACAAAACAATAATGAACTGAATCACATCAATCCTTCAAAATGCGTTTCTCTGGATTTTGCACTGTAGTTCTCTAACCAACTAATATGTATAAAAATGCATGTATCAGTGGAAAGAGACCACACAGGTGAACTATGTTGGGGAGGGATTTGCATAAAAACGTAAATTATCAGTAGAAACTCACACTAAAATATTGGTGAATTTTCTTGAGGACCTTTGAAAAATGTATATTAGAAACTGATGTGGAAATGTTGGAGAGTGGAATTTAAGATTAGGAAAAGGAGAAACTGAGAGAAACAGATATTTGTTTGCCATGAGGGGTTACCACTTCAGGTGTGTGTATGCAACCAAAATGAGCTCCTCAAGTGCAATAGACTACATCCTCAGGGTACAGTTCTGGTCTTGAATCTAACACTTCAAACATCATAGCAGCAAGAAGGTAGATGAGACTGAAGTTTTATAAAACTGATATACCGGTAATGTGGGGTGGTTCCTTTACTTGTAAACAAATGAAAGAAGACCCCTTGGGAATATTATTATTATTATTATTATTATTATTATTATTATTATTACCCCACCCACCTGGCTGGGGTAATATAATATAATAATAAAAAAAATTATTTCTAAAATCATTTCATTATAAAATTAATTCCAATCAAATTAATGGCAACCATTGGGCTAGAAGTTCTGTGAGGATTGCCAAAGGAGGGAGTCAGGCTGTGCCCTGACCAAAGGCCTGGTGGAATAGCTCTGTCTTGCAGGCCCTGTGGAAAGATGTCAAGTCCCACAGGGCCCTGGTCTCTTGTGACAGAGCCTTCCACCAGATTGGAGCTACAGCCGAAAAAGCCCTGGCTCTGGTTGAGGCCAGCCTAACCTCTCTGTGGCCTGGGACCTTCAAGATGTTTTTGTTTGAAGATCGTAAGTTCCTCTGTGGGACATACCAGGTGAGGCGGTCCCGTAGGTACGAGGGTCCTAGGCCGTATAGGGCTTTAAAGGTTAAAACCAGCACCTTAAACCTGATCCAGTACTCCACCGGGAGCCAGTGCAGCTGGTATAGCACCGGGTGAATGTGATCTCACAGCGAGGACCCCATAAGGAGTCTCGCTGCGGCATTCTGCACCCACTGGAGTTTCTGGGTCAGTCTCAAGGGCAGCCCCACGTAGAGCGAGTTACAATAATCCAGTCTGGAGGTGACAGTTGTGTGGATCACAGTGGCTAGGTCAGGGCGAGAGAGATGGGAGATATAACTGCCACAAGGGTTGTAGTCCCTTCTAGTACCTCAGCATCTACTGCTTCAATGGGTTGCATGTGCAAAACAGGCTTTACTTACACAGAAAGTCCATTGTGTGAGAGGTCAGTGGCTGTCAGGAGGCTATCAGTGGCTTCCAGCTGGTTGCCCAGGAAATTATAAAGACAACGAAAAGTTTCTTACAGTTCTTTTTTAGTTCAATATTTACAGGAGAGGCTATAGAACCCAGCCTTTTGAATAATGGTATTGTCCCGAGTGAATCTCCACCTCCGTCTCTCCCACTTCCTCATTCATCATTCTCATCATCTCCTCTATGGGTGCTGCTATGTGCCCTCTGTCTTTGAGCTCTTTGCTCTCCTACTTTTAAGGCTCACCGGGTTCTGGGAGATGGAGGGTCTGGGATGCTTTCTACTGACAACACGTCAGCTGGGTGTTGCTCAGGCTCTCGCATGATTTCCCAACTTCTCCCTTCATCTGCCTCTGAGCTGCAACCTCCCTCAATCCCCTGTTGTAAATCTATACTGTCTTCCTCTTTCTCTTCCCTGGAAGGGTCTGGATGGAGAGGCAGTCTCCACCAGTCCTCCTCTGCCCAGTCCCTGACAGTGGCCGATGCCAATATCTACAGGTCTACCTGTGCTGATATCCATGTGGTACCAGTTCCATTTTATCTGGATGTGAACATGTCCCGGGTGGTAGTGATGCTGCAGAATTTCAACTAGCCACAGGTTGCATCCATACTTCCTGTTTACAGGAGCAAGGGATTCAATAGGTCTTCTCAATTAATGCAGGAGGTTTGGGTCTCTGAGGGAATTCCACTGCTCAAGTACTAAACCATGAGACTCTTTAACAAGGGTCTGGCAGTCATTCGATTTAATCTTGCCATCCTTAAAATGCTGAACTTGAATTTGTGAGCCACCCCTGAGATAACCTTTAATAGGGCAAGGAAAGGAGAAGGAAGCTGCCATTATGCAAGAGCTGAACATAGAAAAGGAGCTGGAATGAGCACAGCTTCTGTTGACTTCTACTCTCGTCTTGCTTACTCAGTGAACCGGGAACAGAAAAGTAAAGCCAGAGGAAAACAGCAGCTATGTTGGGGGTGGAGGGAGGAAGTAACTAAAATGGTAAATGACTAGAGTTTTTAACTAAGCAGATAAGAGAAGCTTTGAAATATTAATAGGGAGGCTTCAAATGATATAAGAAAGGAAGCAACACAGAAAATGAGCTACGGTCATTTAAAAGCAAACATGCACTGCTGGCTACAAATAAAACCCATTTAGGAGAAGCTTGAATTTACCAGGTTGCCTTGAAATTAAAGAGGCAGAGATAATAGGTGTACATTTAATTAAGCCCCAGGGTGGCCCTCAATATTTTCCTCGCTTTTTATTCCCCGTGCTATTTCTGAGCCACGTCTCCAAGGAATAAATGGTGTGTTTTCTTTGAGCTGAGAAATGAGCATCCGAGTGGGGATTTCAGCTTGAAGTCTGAATGCTTCTTTAAATGGAAACGAAATTTTATTCAGAATCCTGTATGCATCATTTTCAGGACTAGGGATTCATATTTTTAAAATATGCTAATATAGAGATGGGGACGCGGGTGGCGCTGTGGGTAAAACCTCAGCACCTAGGACTTCCTGATCGCATGGTCGGCAGTTCGAATCCCCGTGGTGGGGTGCGCTCCCGTCGTTCGGTCCCAGCGCCTGCCCACCTAGCAGTTCGAAAGCACCCCCAAGTGCAAGTAAATAAATAGGGACTGCTTACTAGTGGGAAGGTAAACAGCGTTCCATGTGCTGTGCTGGCTCGCCAGATGCAGCTTGTCACGCTGGCCACGTGGCCCGGAAGTGTCTGCGGACAGCGCTGGCTCCCGGCCTATAGAGTGAGATGAGCGCACAACCCTAGAGTCTGGCAAGACTGGCCTGTACGGGCAGGGGTAGCTTTACCTTTAATATAGAGATGAGATTTGTCTTTGGCATGAGCTACAGCCTTTAGGTCAGGGACACAAAGCCTGTGACCATTATGATGTTGTTGGACTACAACTTCCATCTTCGCTAGCCATTGGCCATGTTGATTGGGACAGGTGAGAGTTGGAGTCCAACAACATTTGCCACAAGATTCACCGTCTCTGGCATACATTCCTCAGGTCAATTGTTCATGCAAACATTTGTGACCAACCCAACCTCATCTGCTAAATGGTGGAACTTTATTATGCACGCTAATCAAGCAGAACTAAAATATACATTACTGGCAGCATTGTTACAAATCTGAATTTCATGACTCCTGCTATTTACCTGTTAATTTTAATGAGGATATTGTCACTCTGTTTTATATTGGAATGCTGTGGGTTATGCCCTTTCAGATTTATACAGTATGTGCTGGTAGCTTCTTGAATATTGTTACTGTTGCTTGGTTATGAGATGACCATTTTCATTCTTTTTCCTCTTTGTACTTCACATGCTTAAAACCTTTTTTTTTGTTTTAAAATATATCTTCCTGTTTGGAGAACACCTGTTTTCCCAGTGTGTCAAAGCCACACAAATTTTCCTGTCCCACAAACATGTTATACCTCTGTTTGAACTCAGAGCACTGCAAATATTTTTGTCAATTTTGTCCCACTTTTCCTTAGGGTATCCCTACTTTCATCAGAGAAATGTTGGAAGGTATGGTAGGACATCCATGTTTTCACTGTAGAAATGTTGGAGGGTACAGTAGGATGTCTCTGTTTTCATTGAAGAAATGTTGGGTGGTATCCAACCTCTGAGCCATCTGAAGGCAGCCCTGTACAGGGAAGTTTTTAAATGTTTAATATTTTAGTATGTTTTTATATATGTTGGAAGCCACCCAGAGTAGCTGGGGCAACCCAGTCAGATGAGCGGGGTACAAATAATAAAACCATCACCATCTGTCTCTTCACTCCCCATTCTCTCATATGCATTACAACTTATTCTTCCTCTTCAATACAACACCCGAATCAGGATTTCATAAGCCAAAGCAGGCAGTACAAATGTCAGTTCCTCTGGTTAATTCTGGCCCATTCTGTAGCTGGTACAGCAAGATATCTGTAGGTGTGCAATCATTGCTCTGTATAGATCATTCAAGTTTTCATGTATTAACAGCAGCAGATGCTGAAATGACTTCAGTTCTACATAGTGGAAAAAGAGAAACCCCAAATAATAAAACAAATCTGAGTTCTGGCATCCAGCCAAGATAGGCCATTGTCCCATCTGCTAACTATATTTGCATATGTTGAAGCTGAAATGAATCTCACTTAAAAACAGCAATGAGAATAACTTGTTATGCCAAAAGCCTTGTCTTCCTCCTATCACTTTACAAGATAGGTGGGCCAAGCATTTCGACCTCCGTATATAATCTTAAATAGAGGTATCCTGAACATTCCAATGGGGACACTTGCATAAATGAATGGCATGCCTTAATGCTGCTGAACAGGATGAAGGTGACCATCAAAGGTGTTTCGATCCTGTGAAAACCTACCTCCTCTTCCTGTGCCCCTATTCTATAAATAGATGAAATAATTAAATACAAACATACATACAATTTGAGGAATTCTCCTATGAAATTTTTGGTTCGCAAACTGGATAACTGTGATTTACAAGACCAGTGCAGAGAGACGGCTTCACAGCTGGTTGAAAAACCCGAATCAATGGATCTGCATCAAACTGGAGAGAGCCTTTGAACTGAGTGTCTTCAATTCTTCAACATTTTATCAGTAACTTAGATGAGGGTATATAGGGGATCTGTGTCAAACTTGCATGTGACTCAAAACTGGTAGGGGCAGCCATTGTTTTTATATATGTTGGAAACCCCCCAGAGTGGCTGGGGCAACCCAGTCACATGAGCGGGGTATAAATAATAAAATCATCACCATCTGTCTCTTCACTCCCCATTCTCTCATATGCATTACAAATATTGCCTTCCAAATATTGTGAACTACAGTTCCCATCACTGCCTGCCAAGGAGAAGGATGATGACGCAGTCCAAAGTAACACTTCATGAAACAGGAATAAAATCAAAATAACCTTGAACGTGGAATGTAAAATTGTGTTGAAACTAGTAAAAGGACTTCAAGAGACACAAAATTCTGCAAATCAAGGGCATTGCAAAAATGCTAATATGATTTTTAATATGATTAGCAAGAATATATATGCTAATATGGTATTTATAGTACCACAGCTTCCAAGTTATGAGGAGAAATAGATGCAGCACAAGGCCTCATCTGGAGTACTATACAGTGGTACCTCGGGTTACATACGCTTCAGGTTACATACGCTTCAGGTTACATACGCTTCAGGTTGCAGACTCCGCTAACCCAGAAATAGTGCTTCAGGTTGAAAACTTTGCTTCAGAATGAGAACAGAAATTGTGCTCCGGCAGCGCGGCAGCAGCGGGAGGCCCCATTAGCTAAAGTGGTGCTTCAGGTTAAGAACAGTTTCAGGTTAAGTATGGATCTCCGGAACGAATTAAGTACTTAACCCGAGGTACCACTGTATCCAGTTCTAAGGGCTGAGCTTTCAGAAGGATGTAAACCTGAAAGGATGTATGCCTTTCAGAGGCATAGAAACCTTTCTTGAAAAGAAAAGTTGAAGAAATTAGTGTTTAGGCTGTGGAGGTGTCAACTAAGGGAAGGGCGTAATGACGGGAGTTTGAATCCAACAACATTTGGAGGGTCACAGGTTCCCTAGCCCTGTTTCATTGCATGCCCTCTTCCATATTATGCATTGTATTTTTACAGAAGCCGCCGCAGCTGTTTGCAATTTTATTTTATGGTTTGCTGATAATTTGCAAATATTTTCTTGC
Organism: Podarcis siculus; assembly: GCA_034642415.1. NCBI lineage: Eukaryota > Metazoa > Chordata > Lepidosauria > Squamata > Lacertidae > Podarcis > Podarcis siculus. Next base: position 1,171,924 of record JAXCMG010000069.1, read on the forward strand.
AATTCTGCAGACAAAATGTTACATTCTGAATTATTACAGCGATGTGATCTTTGATGTATGCCTTCTCATTTCTAATGGATTGCAAACCACCTTGATTATAGCAAAGTAGAAATGCAGTATGTATTAAAAAAAAAGAAATGAAATGAAGAAAATCATCATCATCATCATGTATGGGCACGTAAGACATGTGAATGTGCACTGGCTGCTTAAAAGGTAAAGGTAAAGAGACCCCTGACCGTTAGGTCCAGTCGCGAACGACTCTGGGGTTGCGGCGCTCATCTCGCTTTACTGGCTGAGGGAGCCAGTGTGCAGCTCCGGGTCATGTGGCCAGCATGACTAAGCAGGTTCTGGTGAACCAGAGCAGCGCACAGAAACACCGTTTACCTTTCCACCGGAGTGGTACCTATTTATCTACTTGCACTTTGACGTGCTTTCAAACTGCTAGGTTGGCAGGAGCAGGGACCGAACAACGGGAACTCACCCCGTCATGGGGATTTGAACCATCGACCTTCTGATCGGCAAGCCCAAGGCTCTGTGGTTTATACCACAGCGCCACCCGTGTCCCTGGCTCCTTACATGGAGATAAATGCAGTCATTTTCTTTCCATGCTCTCTTTCAAGATGCCATGTGTATAAGAATGACTGGGGCTATCTCCAAGTAAGTCGATGTCTTTTATGAAGCAGTGCTAGGTAATATGGTAGGTTCCAGATGTTTCTGAATGCAACACCCATTATTCCTGACCTTTGGCCATGCTGGCTGTGGTTGATGGGATTCATAATGTAACAACGTCTGGAGAGACCATGTTGGCTATCCCTGTATTAAAGTTTCTCCTCACAGCCATGTACCTGAGGGACTAATTGCTTTGTTTGTGTGAACCTAATGTGCAGGTGTGAAGGTAAATTGCAGTCTGCCCTTCTACCTTTATGAATAAAGGAGGAATATTGTAAAGATTTGCATATCTGCCTTTGCTGTCTCTCTCTCTTCCCAAAGGTCAGATATAATTGCACTTGCTGTGTTTTCAGACCTCATAGTCTGTCAGCAAATGCAGGGGGGGGGGAAATAGTTTGTGTGATACAAACATGGCAGTGGTATCAATTTCTTTGTAAGGTCATGCAGATTACAGATTTGCATGGTGGGAGAGACACAACCTTGGCTGAGCAGAGACACTAAAAAAAAGGGTTCCATGATGATATGTTTCATTAAACGACATGCTGTATTATACTAAAGTGCAGGTTTTGTGCCTTCAAATGCTGCAACGAAGTGGAATAGTGTGTAAGAATTTTGGTGCGAAAAATCAGTATTATTGAGTGTAAAACATTATTTATGCTATGAGTATTCTGCAAAGGTGTCAGGGACTGGACATCGGAGAAGGAAGGAACCTTCCAGAGAAGAGGAAGACAGTATAAATTTACAACAGTGGTTAACGGAAGGTCATAGGCCATAGAGGCTGAAGGGGGATAAAGCTGGGTAAGAACTCTCCTTGTTTATTTATTCCTGGCAACCTATTGTGTGTGTGTGTGGAGGGAGGGATCGGATTCCCTGAAGGCTGACAATAGGTGACTATGGCATAAACATGTACTCACATCCCTCTACCATTGCTGTCAGACTTGACAGCATCTTAAAAAGCAGAGAAATCACCTTGCCGACAAAGGTCCATATAGTTAAAGCTATGGTTTTCCCAGTAGTGATGTATGGAAGTGGGAGCTGGACCATAAAGAAGGGTGATCGCCAAAGAATTGATGCTTTTGAATTATGGTGCTGGAGGAGACTCCCATGGATTGCAAGAAGATCAAACCTATCCATTCTGAAGGAAATCAGCCCTGAGTGCTCACTGGAAGGACAGATCCTGAAGCTGAGGCTCCAATACTTTGGCCACCTCATGGGAAGAGAAGACTCCCTGGAAAAGACCCTGATGCTGGGAAAGATGGTGGGCACAAGGAGAAGGGGATGACGGAGGACGAGATGGTTGAATAGTGTTCTCGAAGCTACTAACATGAGTTTGACCAAACTGCAGGAGGCAGTGAAAGACAGGAGTGCCTGGCGTTCTCTGGTCCATGGGGTCACGAAGAGTCAGACACGACTAAACAACTAAACAACAACAATCTGAATGATAACTCATTATTGTAAACATCACGTCTGACCTAGATGTTGCAGATTTGGTTTGGGAGGGTGTAAGAGACACTTAGTCTTAACCCCACAAACATGGGAATTGACGGGGTTAAGATTTCACTGCTACATCTCGTGTACTGGACGATTGGATGAAGTCAGTATTGGGATAGACACCATGGAGCCTGACACCCCAACACTGCAAGCTTCTTCTGCATGGTCTGGTTATAATGTACTTAAGAGGAAAAAAATGCCATTAGACTTTGATTGTTGGTCCTGAATCCAGCATTGCCTGTTGATAGGTCAACACAACTTGCATTCACATAACTGAACACTGGAAGAGATGCAGCCATTAGCACACTCTACGAACCATTCAAGCCACATGGCTTGGAAAGGTCAACAGAAAAAAATGGATTTTTAAAGCAGACGATCTGCACATCACCATTTCTCAATTATAATGATTGGTTCTTGCAGACAAGTGAGTGATTGTTCCAGAATTGTGGGTGGAATGTCATTTGTATGGGCCAGCAACTACCAGACAGATGCTGGAAGGGAAGCACATTCAAAGGGCAATAGAAGCCCACATCATAACTGTGTCAGCACTTTATAGTCTGCTTCAAGATGAATTCACTTTAGAAAACCTTGGAACAGTGAAAAAAATATGTTGCCAAGCATATGAAAACTGCAAGATACTCTGGCTGTGAGCAATGATGGAAGCACATTCCTTACTCGTATCCACACAGAAGGAAATGATACTTTTGAAGCCATGAATCATTTTTTAAAAAAAATCAGAAGGAAGAAAATGAACCTTTATTCCAAGTCACATGCACCTATATGGGTATCTTGAGAACACTGGTGCTATTTCTGCGATCAGTCAGGACATCAAATTGAGATCCTAATCTGACAGCTCTTCAAGCCTTTAACAATTGCTGTTTGCCATAGATTCGTCAGAACTAGTTTCATATGATGTAAGTATCAGGGATACACTATTTACATCTTCAGTTCCATTTTGTTGAGCACTCCATGCAAAGGAAATGGGGAGTGAACAATCATAGAATCATAGAATTTTGGGGGGGAGGTCATCTAGTTCAACCCCCTGCAATGCAGGAATCTGCCAGCACGACTTAGTTGAATTCAGCCCTAACGGTACAGTGTTGACTTGTAGGGATAGTTGCGTGTTCAGACCCAGAGACCTCCCACCCCTAAATAAAGACGCATTTGACTCAAATCTTAGTTTTGGTTTTTTGCAGAATTTAGGCCACAACTTTATTGATTACAGCAAGTGAGTGGTTGCATGGGCTCTGGTTCGACTAGCTCCCTGCACCCTTGCAGGTAGCGCTGACCCAGAGCTCTATCATAGGTCAGCCAAGGGTGAACACCTGAGGTTGATGGAAAGCCTGGAACAGACTATGTCCACTCCCCAGATACTCCCCTGGACTCAGGCATGGGCACAACCCCCTTTCGGGGGTTGACCAAACCAAGTTGAGTCCCTGGATTTCTTTAACGGAATACCCTTCACATAGTGATGCTGAGACCGTTCTCCCATCCCTATCACATGAACCAGTGCCTATCCGCAACCTTACAAGTTGTGACGATTTGCTACGCGGCAGGTGAAACCCAAATGGCAACAGCCAATCAGCCAAGTGGGGGAAATTCCTGCCATGCCCCTGTCCCAATGACAGACAACACACAACAGAATAGCAAGGTCAATTGCAAAAATACCCTAAATATAGGGAGAGGTGGGCAGGTGTTCCAATGCACGAGCCGAAAGAGTAAGATCTGGGTCACATGCATAGGTATATTTAGGTACCTTGGCACGTTTAGACAGCTCCCCATTGGCCAGATTAAACCCAGCAACAAGGGTCCTACCAATCGGGTGTTGTGGCTGTCCAATACACCCACCCACAACCAGAAGGTCAGTCTCCATGTCTCACCGCAAAACGTGCCCTCTTTTAGGGAGGACACACTCTCTCAATGGGAGTTCACAGTTCTTCCTCACAAATCCAAAACTAACAAGCATAGCTGTTGTGTCAGAGAACATGTTGAAAATAGACTTCCAGTCAAAGTGTAAGGGATATTCTAGGGACATGATGATGATGAAGGAAGCTTTCAATTAAACTATCAGCCCATTTTGATGCAAGATCAATGAATTGTTCAGAACTTCACGCACCATGTTTTCCTTCAGGAAGTGAAAAAGGTGATATGCTGACTGAAGGACGTTAATTAAAACAACTTTCTATATTCATAAAGCAATGTATTGTGACAAATGCTGTACAATTCTGGTCACCAATAGAACAAAGTGAAATTGATAAATTGCAGTTCAGCACGTCAAGAAGTGACGGTTAATCTGGAAGACAAGGTGAAGATGGAGATGATTGCAGATGTGTCACTGTTTTCCAGATTCGTGATTTCTTCTAGAGCCAGACCTGAAATAGATTTAAAATCAGACTTAAGCAAGTATGGATTTGCTGTACCATCTCATTCACTCTTTGCCCCTGATAGACGCATGCAACACTGTCTAGCCAAGAACAAGCCAACAGGAAACATAATCCAGCAAGACTCCCTGGAAGATACTGTTAAAATTTCATTGGAAAAGAAGGGCATAGAGATGCACCAATAGCAGCTGCAGATGATGTTGAAAAATTGCACTGTACAGTTGTTCCTTGGTTCTCAAATGCTTTGGTACTTGTACATTTTGGTTCCCGAACACCGAAAACCCGGAAGTAAGTGTTCTGGTTTTCAAATGTTCTTTGGAAGCTGAACGTCCAACACAGTTTCTGCAGCTTCCGATTGAGTTCAGGAAGCTCCTGCGGTCAATCGGAAGCTGCGACTTGGTTTTCAAACAGTTTTGGGAGTCAAATGGACTCCCAGAACAGATTAAGTTTGACAGCCAAGGTACCACTGTATCAGTAAACCTAGAAAGAAGCGAATTCTACCACCCACATTTGACAAGCACTCCATCTTTGGAAACATCTGACAAAGCCAGTTGGTATTTATTGCCACACACTTTGCTAAGTGTGGAAATGGATACTTAAATGAATGCAAATAACGTCTTCCCTCTGTACTTGCATCCAGAAGCGAGATTACATAGCAGATGAAATCACCGTTCTGCACAGGTTCCGTCTTCTGCCCTCACTTGTAATTATTGTTGTGTTGTTGTTTTTAAGATCAGTGAGGTGCAGCAAGCCGGCAGTAAAGGATGAAGAATGTGTGCTACTAAACAGAGCTGGATGTTAATTGTAGAATCCCATTGGCACTTGGAGAAAAGCCACTGTTAATTTCCCCATTATAAAGCCAAGATGAATTAAGTCAACAGCAGCCATGGCATTGCTCAGTCGTGTGGGACTGCTTTTAGTAACACAGAATGGACAAGAACGAATGCTGTTGGCTGCCTGCATTTCCCAACTTCACAGTAAATGCATACAGCATTTTTTTTGCAAAGGCTTAGCACAACTAGTTGCTTTTGGTCTTGTCACGACACCCCCTCCCCAGCCATTTAACACTGTTGATTTGGTACTGTGCCACCAAAAATTACATGGGAAATAACTGCATCCACACAAACCAATAAGCATTCAATTCCACAATGAATGTTTAACATGGCCTTTGTTCACTTGTTCACGTCCTGATGTAAAAGAAAAAAGGGGAGATTAGCTGAGTAATATGCTGAATAGTTTTAAACAATTCTGGTTGCCCAAAACCTGGATGTCTTCCAGGATAAAAGCAATGTTTGTGCTTACTCTAGTTTCTCTGCTTCACTTAATCAAATAGATCCAAACTGGGATTTTGGGGAGATATTTTCCCCCATCTGATGCTCTGGGAATTAGCAGAACTGGTTCTCTTGGCAACAGGAAGGGTTGTATGCTGAATTCCTAGTCAGAAATAAAAATGAATTAAGTTTTAAGCAAATCTGACATTGGTGCACATCAGCAGGTTAACAGCGATACTATTTCTCGTATTGACAAAGGTAGCAATACTACTTACACCATAAACCCGTATTGCCTTTTGCTCCCCTATTACACCCAACTCAGCAGTCCTCTGTGTTGTTTTACAGGCAAATGACTTACTTCAAGCTAGGGATGGGGAATGATTTCATTTCAAGGCCTGGGCCCATGGGTGCAGGGTGTGGGAGAAAGAAATGAAGACATGACACGATCTTAGGAAGAACTGCTTTGCAAAAATGTGTATATTAGGCAAAATGGCACACAAGCATTTGTATATTATGAGAAATTCACACAGAGTATTGATGAATTTTCACAAGGACTTCTTAGGAACAAACTAATTTGGAGAGCTGGGGGAGTGGATGGGTTTGTAGTGTGGTGTAGTGGTTAAGAGCGGTAGACTCCTAATCTGGGGAACCGGGTTCGCGTCTCCGCTCCTCCACATGCAGCTGCTGGGTGACCTTGGGCTAGTCACACTTCTCTCTGAAGTCTCTCAGCCCCACTCACCTCACAGAGTGTTTGTTGTGGGGGAGGAAGGGAAAGGAGAATGTTAGCCGCTTTGAGACTCCTTAAAGGGAGTGAAAGGCGGGATATCAAATCCAAACTCTTCTTCTTCTTCTTCAATAGGGGAAAATGTAAGGTTGTGTACTTGGGCAGGAATAACCAGCTGCACAAATATAAGATGGGGGACACATGGCTTGCTAGTAGTACATGTGGAAAGGCTCTAGAGGTCTTAAAGGTAAAGGTACCCCTAACCGTTTTCACAGTAGTGATGTATGGAAGTGAGAGTTGGACCATAAAGGAGGCTGATTGCCAAAGAATTGATGCTTTTGAATTATGGTGCTGGAGGAGACTCTTGAGAGTCCCATGGACTGCAAGAAGATCAAACCTATCCATTCTTAAGAAAATCAGCCCTGAGTACTCACTTGAAGGACAGATCCTGAAGCTGAGACTCTAATACTTTGGCCACCTCATGAGAAGAGAAGACCTATTTATCTACTTGCACTTTGACGTGCTTTCGAACTGCTAGGTGGGCAGGAGCTGGGACCAAACAACGGGAGCTGACCCCGTTGCGGGGATTTGAACCACCGACCTTCTGATCAGCAAGCCCAAGGCTCAGTGGTTTAGACCACAGCGCCACCCACGTCCCTCCTAGAGGTCTTAGCAGACCACAGTACAGTGGTCTAGAGCAATTGTGGTCTAGAGGTCTTAGCAGACCACAATACAGCAGCAAAATAAAGCTAATGCTATTCTAGTATAGCGTCCCAGTCAAGGAAAGTGATAGTCCCACTCTATTCTGCTTTGGTCAGATCACATCTGGAGTATGTTTTTTGGGGTACCACAATTTAAGAAGTCTATTAACAAGCTGGAGCGTGTGCAAAGGAAGATGATCAAGGATCTGGAAACTACGCCTTATGAGGAATGCTTGAGGTAGTTGGATATGTTTATCTTGGAAAAGAAGAGACTGAGAGGAGATATGATAGCCATCTTCAAATATCTAAAAGGCTGTCACGTGGAAGATGGAGCAAGCTTGTTTTCTCTTGCTCCAGAAGGTAGGATATGAACCAATGGATTCAAGTTACAAGAAGGGAGATTCTGACTAAACATAGGACAAACTTTCTAAGAATAAGAGCTGTTCAACAGTGGAACAGACTCCCTTGGAAGGTTGTGGTCTCTCCTTCATTAGAGCTTTTAAAGCCGAGATTGGATGGCCATCTGTCCTGGATGTTTTGGTTGAGGTTCCTGCAATTCTATGATACTATTAACACCTGGAGAGCCATCAGTTGCTGGAAACCATTCTCAACTCTTGGAACTATTAGGTGTGCCTTTTTTCAAAAACTGCCCAGAGCAAGGTAACCTTCCCCACCCCTATTGCACATGTATCTTGATTGGCTTAATTCCCAATTAATATGAAACAAATTATGGATGTAAATGATACTTTATCTTTCTAAATTGGAGGCTAGCTATTGTATGTTTTCACATTTGTTTTCTTTCTAACTAAGCTGTAAACTGGGCTGTTCTTTCTTCCATAGAACTAATGTTGTGTCCCAAGACTCTTTTTGCTGATTACTTGCTCTTTTATGCACTGCCCACTTGCCTTTGCAAGTGAAAATCTACTATTCCTCTTGAGTACAGCTGCAGTAAAATCACTTTGGTTCTAATTAAATGGAAATAAGATATTTGAGGAGAGCCATTTTGCAGCCTGATCTTCAGCTGACTTAAGCTGGAGTACTTAGAATTAAACTAATTTTGCTCCACTGGTTTCAATGGGACTAAAGCTACTCAAATCCGAAATACTTAAGTGTAACGGGATTTTGGAAGGAAAGCTTAAGAACTTGCATTCGTGCATGATAATTTTGTTTGCATTCAACCTTGCTTTTTATTTTAGTTTACTGCTGTTCTCCTGAATGTGAAAATGTGTGTTACTCCAGCAGGTCTATTGGTTTTGAAGCTCCATGCCCATATTCACATACTCAGGGCTCAGTCAAAACCTCCTCCCCATCCCTCATCAGGAAGTCTGTATGGAGCAACAGAACCACCATTGCATCCACAGTCCTCATTGCTGTGGCTCAGGCTAAAGCCAGTGGTGGGGAGAAAATTGTTCCTGGAGCTGGCTCAGTCCCAGATGGGGCTCAGTTATAGCAGGGAGTCCTGCTAAGGATCCAGCAGATCCTAGCTTGACTTAGCCACTTCCCTCCTCTCCTCTGGAACACACCATTTCAGGACACTTCATCAGCGGGGTCACTTCATCAGCGGTGGCTGGCAGGAGAGCAGTTTAGACTTCTACACAGTCTAATCCCCAGCTAACAAATTGTTGGTTAAGACTGTAGCCTTCATTAAGAGGAGGGGAATTCAGTGAGGCTTGCTGAGAGAGATATAGGCTTGCACTGTGAGAATTCTGGGAGCTGTGGGTTCATTTGTGACCCTCCTTTCTCAGGGCACCCTGTGTGAATTTAATATTTCTTTGTTTGAGAACACTGTCAGTGTTGATGAGGTCCTTTCAAGTGTGTGGCCTAGGGCAACTGCTTCTACCCAAAACAGTATGGAATGGATTCCAGATCTTTACATAACGTAGCAATTTGAAGTGGGTAAAAGAAGACCCTCTCCTCTGCAGGCTTGTCACTTTTTTGCTGGTTCTTCCCCTACATCTTTCAGAGCAGTGTAACATGCATGTTTCCTAGTTCTGGTTAAAAGTGTTCCACTTACTGTATCAACTTCATGGTGAGTACTGGCACTTTTTTTTTCCTTCCTAGAAGAAAAGATCTCTCTCTCTCTCTCTGACAGGAAAAGATGCATGGCTAGATGTATGTATATCAGACATCTGTTAAAGGTGCAAGAGCATGTATGCCACGACTGCTGAAAGGATTTTATTAGCCAAAAAATGCAAAACACAAGAATTACCAACGGTAGAAGAATGGCAGATGAAGATGATGGAATTTATGGAGCTGGCTGATCTCACTGGGAGAATCCATGACCAGAAAGAAGAGGAACACCAAGAAGATTGGAAGAAATTTAAAGACTATTTGAATAAATATTGTAATATTAAAGATATGTAATCACTTGAAAGAAACAATTAGGCCTAGGATTAAAATGGAATTAAATTTAGAAATAAGAAAATGTTTGATAAGGAAAGTTATGTAATATGATTAGGACTGTGATATGGTCTTTTGAAACACTGATATTGGAAACTGCTACATATAATTACTAAGAAATTCGGATGGAAGAGATTCAAGGAAGTCAAATACTATGTTTTTGAAGATGGGTGGCGCTTAATTTTAATTAATTAAGTGGCAATATGTTGTATGTATCTTTTTTATTTTTTTCTCTTTTTCTCCTATTTTTTGTTTGTCTTTATTATTGTTCATATCTTCTTTTTTATTATGTTTACCTACTGAAAATAATAAATATTATTTGGGGGGGGAGGTGCAAGAGCAGGACCACTAAGAAACAGGTAAGGCCCAGTTTCAGCTCTGCCGGACAACACTTGACGTGTGGATATTTATTTAACTTATTTTATTAGTCACTTCTCACAAAAAGGCTCAAAGCAACTTACAGAAATATGTGTTGCCATACTGCTATAAGGCCTTCAGAAGGCTCTCGTGCAAAGTGTGTGAAACAATCATACGCTTTGCCTGCATTGACCTTCCATGTGCTACATTCCATTCCCACCAGCACCTGTCAATCAGCAGTTCATGCCCCCAGAGCACGCTCAGTCTTCATTTGATTAGAGTTCTGGATTCCCCCCCCCACCCCGATTTTTTTCTTCTTGTTGTTGTTCATACTTCTGAAAATCTTTGGGTTCCCTGAAGCCTTGTGTGTGGAAACTGTATTTTTTAATCTATAAGGACCCATACTTTGAGAATGGGTTTGGTTTTATTTAGTACATAGGATAAGGATGAGAAGGTATCGTATTTTTCAGCATTTGCTGAAAACAAGACTGCTGGGGCCAGACGGTGGCATATGAATGTGTTACTCATTAATAATGTGTTCCCAAGAGTTTTTCTGAATACATTTTAAAAGTAGGATTAGAGCAGAGAGCCATGTTTATTTGAATCAGGACTGGCACAGCTTGAGTATCTGAGTGGAGAGCAGCAGTTAAAATCATGGTTCTGAATGTTATTTTAAGTGACTGCTATTCAGGTTTGCTCATTCTTTGTCTGCCACCTCATTTCTACCCTTTCAACCACTGCAGGATAAGGCATTTGCAAAGGTTTCTAAATTAAAACTTCACCGCTGCATCTATCATCTGTTGGCTGAAGTCCAACAGAGTTGCATGGGCTCATTTGCCCACGTAGCAAGGCAACATAAGGTCAGTGCTTACAATGCAGAAGAGGCAAGCTGTTTTTTATCTTAGATTGAAGAGTGGATTGCTTCTTCAGTATATGATGGAAACCTTAAAGAAGGCTTTGGCACTTTATATGAACTTTTCATAAAATCCATCTGCTGTGTCAAACATTACTGCAGAGGCATAAGCACCAGCCTGGAAGAAATGCACCCTGTCTTTCTGTTTGTCATATCCATATCCAATCCTACATCCAAGGAACATCAACCTGGGGTTATCACATTTTATCCTCACATCCTTTTTATGTAGGCTGCCAAGAGACAGTGACTAGATCAAGTGAGATTTGAGAACGAGCAGGGATTTCTCTCATCTAAACCCAACTCTCTTTATGTGCAAGATCACACTAGATCTCTGCATGAACTAGCTCTAAGTAAAGCGCAGCCCAGTGATATGAGCACAAAGGCAAAGAAAGTATGCATGAATTTGCTAGGAAATGGTGCTGTAAAGCACCAAGTTTCACAGCATTCTCTTGCAACTCACAGCCAGAAAGAGAAAAGCATTGTGGTTATAAATTAATAGTATTCATCATCCCCGTTCCTGTGCTTTTTAATTATTCAATGCACCAGCATGTATGATTTTTGAGGTAATTTGGAAGAATCATCTACTAGTACTGATAGAAAAGAGCATCAATGTTTTATTTTTAAAATAGATTTGTGCACTTCAAATGGCATTCATCATTTCTGAAATATAGTCTAAGGTCAGAATTATTCTAGAAAGCAGAGAAATTTTCACGTGCTTCCCATTGTGGATTAGAGTGAATTAGAGACACTCACCAAGTGGAGAAGAGGGTTTTCCACCTGTATCTGGAAATCCTTGCCTCTCACCATGAAAATTATGCTTTCTCTCTAACAGGGAGAAAGACCCACAGCTACAGCCCCATCCACATGTTTGCAGAATTCCCGTATAAACCACAGTAGCTTGGGGGTGGGGCAGGGAGACAGGATAAATGGATGGAGAAATGCAGGAAAGGAGGGAGATGGGAATAAAATAACCTGCAGCTTTCTTTCCTCTAGAATAGCAGTTTTTTTAAGGGGTGGGTTTTCATCAAAGCCACAGCATGACAACAACAAGAAGAAGAGTTTGGATTTGATATCCCGCTTTATCACTACCCGAAGGAGTCTCAAAGCAGCTAACATTCTCCTTTCCCTTCCTCCCCCACAACAAACACTCTGTGAGGTGAGTGAGGCTGAGAGACTTCAGAGAAGTGTGACTAGCCCAAGGTCACCCAGCAGCTGCATGTGGAGGAGCGGAGACGCGAACCCGGTTCCCCAGATTACGAGTCTACCACTCTTAACCATTACACCACACTGGCAGAAGTGTTAAAATCTCCCCTGCTCCCCATTAGTCATGGCTGCAAAGGATGGGCTCAACCAAATGACATAATAACTTCTTTACTAAAAATGTCACCACTCACACACTGGAGGGGCTTGGGAAAACGCCTCGGTTTGCAGAAATACAAAGCGAAACAAAGGAAACTTTAGAAAAAGGACCCTAAATCAGAGGTGGGAGAAGGATGAAATTGAGTATCCTGAACCCTGCACAGAAACGCTCCAATATGGCAGCATTAATGTTGAAGATCTCACTTGTGAGCTAATTTGAGTTATCCTCTGAGTTACCCTGAGTGTTGGAATATGAGAAAGGAAAAAACTTCTCCCTATCAACAGCACCACCATTGATAATTATTGTCACATATTATCTCCATGATCTCCCCCCCCCAAGTTGTTGTTGTTGTTGTTGTTTAGTTGTTTAGTCGTGTCCGACTCTTCTTGACCCCATGGACCAGAGCACGCCAGGCACTCCTGTCTTCCACTGCCTCCCGCAGTTTGGTCAGACTCATGTTTGTAGCTTCGAGAACACTGTCCAACCATCTCATCCTCTGTCGTCCCCTTCTCCTTGTGCCCTCAATCTTTCCCAACATCAGGGTCTTTTCCAGGGAGTCTTCTCTTCTCATGAGGTGGCCAAAGTATTGGAGCCTCAGCTTCACGATCTGTCCTTCCAGTGAGCACTCAGGGCTGATTTCCTTAAGAATTGATAGGTTTGATCTTCTTCATGGGACTCTCAAGAGTCTCCTCCAGCACCATAATTCAAAAGCATCAATTCTTCGTTGATCAGCCTCAATTGTCTAGCCCTTCATTCTACAGAAGCAATAATAAATAAAAATGATAATAACTCCATCAACTTAGTTTGCTCCCCCTTCTTTAGTACATCTTCCAGTTGCGTGGGATCTTTTTTAAAAAATGGGTTCTCAGAATGGCATGTGGGCAATACAAAATGTCAAAAAAATGCAGGCACCACATGGATTTCTGATAAGATGAAAGTCATATTCTTTGGGTGTTTGCTAAAGTGACCTCTCACCTTTGACAAAAGGAAGGGAAGGGAAGAAAAGAAAAGAAAAGAAAAGAAAAGAAAAGAAAAGAAAAGAAAAGAGAGTAAACCACTCTTCCTTTCTTATTCCCTTCCTCTCTTTTTTTCTGCACCATGATTCTTTTCTTTTTTGAGTGATTCAAAAACTCGCTGTAAATCTTTGAGAGGCAAAGGCAAATTATCCAAAGCTGTGCCGTATGAGTGCATGATAGGAAAGCTCCACTAAATTGTCTCTCTCCCTGGTAGTTCTTCAAATCTGTCACGCTGTAGGGTTTCCCCCCTTGCTATGTTTTCCTTTCCTCCAGTTTTCTTTCATGCTGGGTTTGACCCCTCTTCACATTAGGAAATCCATATCAGTTTTCACTAAATGTGAAAGCCCCGGTACAATATTAATCTGCCGATGAAAATCAAAAGAATAGCAGGCTACGTCCCAATGTCTGGAGAGTTGTGGCAGAAATATTGAAGCCTATTTTGTATCTCCAAAGGTGTTTTTCATATACTTGGTGGTAGTCCAGTTTGAAATAGTTTGAGCAGAATTACATTGGCACTGTGAGTTTCCAATATTTTCTCTAACATTTCTGCAGTTGTTTGCTCAATTTGTGCAATATATGGCAGACTGTAGATCACCAATTCCCTGTTGTGTTATTGGAACCAAACCCTGGAACCAATGTCAAGTGTTGACACATGAGTCCTGTTCGCAATAGTTAGGTTCTGATCTTCTCCAGGCTCTTACAGAACAACCCTATACATATGCTCAGAAGTAAGAAGAAGAAGAAGAGTTTGGATTTGATATCCTGCTTTATCACTACCCGAAGGAGTCTCAAAGCGGCTAACAATCTCCTTTCCCTTCCTCCCCCACAACAAACACTCTGTGAGGTGAGTGGGGCTGAGAGACTTCAAAGAAGTGTGACTAGCCCAAGGTCACCCAGCAGCTGCATGTGGAGGAGCGGAGACGCGAACCCAGTTCCCCAGATTACGAATCTACTTCTCTTAACCACTACACCACACTGGCTCTCCACTTTTCCCCCATTAAAACATAAAAAGAGCTCAGCTGGATCAGACCAAAGGCCCATTTGCCCCATCATATTTTTCTCACAGTGGCCAATCAGATGCTTATGGGAAGTAAGACCTGAGTGCAACAGGGATCTTCCTATTTGTGATGCTCATCAACTGGTATTCAGAGATATACATTCTCCAGCAGTGGAGGAAGAACATCACCGTCATGACTAGTAGCCTGTCAGGCTTCGGGAGATAAACAGAACAAAGCAAAAGGAGTCTCTTACCAGTTGGATATTTTAATGATCACAGCAAGAGAACAAAGAAACCATTCCAAGGAATGAAGGTGCTCCCAATTAAGGATTCCACCCCCTTCCTCCCTTGTCACCCACATCACTTCCGCGTCCTGCAACCTGATCTTGCAACCACTGTGCTTTCTGTGCTTCCACTTTATCTGCTCTCCTTGAGCAGATGGACAATTTCCAGCGAAAGTGAGTCTGTTAACTCTCTCTCTCTCCCAGTTCATATTCTCCTAGCTGTTCATCAACCAGTTCTTCCCAGCTTCTGTCTTCTGAACTATGTCCCTCTGCAAACCACTGTTCCAAATCTATACTGTCCTCCTACTACTGAGAAGATTCAGGATCCTGCTCAGGAGCAGGGGGAGAGGAAGTTTCCCACCATTCCTCCTCAGTGCAGCCCTCATCACCATGATTCCTGACATCTCCATGAAAGCTGTTGGCCAACCTGATATCAGCTATATTATGTTTTAGGTTATGGTCAGTATCCTAAGAGACCGTCTTCATGGAAGCATTTCCTTATGTCTAACAGGGCTTCATAAGAGTTATTCCTACAATGCCAATTGTTTGGAGGGGGGAAGAGACTTAGATATTTCTCAAAAGCAGTTTGTGATTCAGCATGGAGGTCCACTCTTTAAAGGAAATAGAAGTCATAAATTCTACTTGGCACTAGCAGACCCCTGGCGAGACCTAAATCATTTCTTGGATTCATGCCCTATATGCAAGAGAAGGTTCCGACTTTGAGTGGGAAACTAGGAATATCTGGTCCCAGTTATAATATGATGCGCTCCTGCAGAAACAGCAGCCAAAAAGGGAAACTGCCTTAGGGTAAAGGGCAGAGCCTGTGATTTGAAGCCATTTTTTATTAGGGCATTAGAACAGCTACCACATTCCTCATGGATTTCCCTTTATAGCTTGAGGCAACTGGGACTCAGTCGCACATGCAGTCCCTCACACATAAGTTTAGGGTTTCCCCTTTCCTTGCTCTTTTGTGGTTCCCAGAACCTTTCCTCATTTTCCCAGATCAGGGAACAGTTCCAATGTATCTGGGCAGACTGTGAAGGAAGCCACGCCTCCTGCCAGCACACACAGCCAACTGCTGCAAGGGAAGTAGGCAGCACATTTTGAATTATCCATTCACCAGCACACTACTCTAGGAATGGAAACCCGCCTCTTTTCCATCCATCAAGCATGCATATTCTTACTCAAGGTTCACTGGTGTCACTAGAAACTAGGGTTGGGCACCAGTTTCGCCCAAGTCCTTAACAAAGTACCAGATTATTACAGGTCAGGTTGAGTGGGCCAGAGCCTAAAATGCCCCCACCCAAAAAACAGCAAGTACCTGGGGTGCTTTACTTATGAAATGCGAACTTGGACACCAATATATACAGTGTCATAGTCAGATCCATTGCAGTTATTATAAGCCTATTCAACGCAAGAGCTGGGAAGCCCAAGTGATACATGCATATGCGTTGGTATATTCAAAGAGCAAAAGTGGTATAAGGCCGGAAGGAGAGGTGGGCATGAGAGAGAAGGCACCAAAACTGTGAAAATGGATCTTGGGGTCCCTTCCAGCTCTGCAATTTTGTGGTTCTATAAATAACAACTGGGTATAAGGAAACATTCGCCCTGTGGAACTCCCTCCCATCAGATGTCAAGGAAATAAACAACTATCTGACTTTCAGATAGTCAGAAGAAATCTGACTATAGTCGGGAAATTTTTAATCTCTAATGTTTTACAATTTTTTTATGTGCTGTAAGCTGGGGAAACGCACTAGATGGGCAGGGTATAAATCATCATCATCATCATCATCATCATCATCATCATCATCCTAAGTGGTGTGGAAAAGCTGTGGGTGTTATCCAATAGAACAGTTCTGGTAGAACAACAACAACAACAACAATTTATTTATACCCTGCCCATCTGGCTGGCTGGGTTTCCCCAGCCACTCTGGGCAGCTTCCAACAAAAGATTAAAAATATATTAAAACATCAGTCATTAAAAACAAGGACTTTTAGCTGCACCATGGAACTTTCCTGTCTCCTCTTCTCCCCATGCCACCCTTAAATCTGCTCTGGTGGTTAGGAGAAATTCCAGCTCAGATGTAGAGATTGCAAGGGCAGTGGGAGGGACAGAAGAGAGGGCAGGGAATTCAGCCGTGCAGCTAAAAGTTATTGTGCTAGCAGTGTTGTTTATTTGGACACCACCCATATTATCTTTGGGAGACTTGAGTGTACCATAGCGATCCATAACACACACAGTGCTTAAAATGAACCCCCTTGCATTGTTTTTATACATATTCATTTGTTTCGTCATTGCTCACTTAGTTTCAATGTGACAAACGTTTTCTCAGTTGCAATTCCTGAATCATTTCCCTACCCAGAAGAGCATCTGTCTTTCCATTTACTAGCCATTTTCTCCAATTGTCTTTTTAGAAGCCTTGTCCAGCTGAATTACTTTTACTTCCTCTTGGCTCAGAATTGTTGTGCTAGCTGGCTTTTGTCAAGTATCTCTCATTCAATTGTTTAGGAGAATATCTCCCCTCTCCCTTTGGCAATTTCATATAAACTCCATCGTCGCTGAACACACTCAGAAGCTAAAAGGTCTTTTCTTTTTTTAGCTTCCATAGCCTCTCATCCTAAAAATAATAGCACTTTAGTTTGTTTCTTCTGAAATTGAGATTTTTAAACAATCTGTGATGAACTAAAGGAATGGAGAGATCACTGTCCCCAGAGCATAAACTTAGTATGGCAGTGTATATCTGTGGCTATTTCATCTCCATTTTATTGTCTGTCTCTGAAGCTGACCCATATTAGACCTTGGAACGAATTTCTTGCTATCACAGCTTCTTTCACTTCCCTTAAAGTTATGCTTACCCTTATTTGGTTTCCTGCTAACACAACCCTCGTGATTCTCCTTTTCTCATAGATGTGCAAATGCTAGGATTCTGATCTAGGAAGGTTGTTGATTTCATTTTATCAACAGCTTGGTTCGAATTTCAGAATGGTTTTGGCAAGGTGCAGAATGAATCCATTCCCACAGCTCCAAAATTGCAGAATCTGGAATTGGTTCCACAAAGTGGTCTGGTCCAGGAGCAGTGTTGCCCAGCCAACCTCGTGACACAGAGCTTGTTACCACTTACCAGGATGTTTTGTGCTAAAAAAAGGAGTTATCTTTCCACAAGGGCTGACACTGATGCCAAAATCCAGCATCGTCTGAGCTGTGCAAGTGAAACGTTCTCCTGATTGAAGTGTGGAGTGTTTGAGGACCAGGACATTTGCAGGAAAACAAAAATGCTTGTTTACAAAGCTAGTGTACTACCAACCTTACTGAATGCTTGTGAAACATGGACCACTTATAAATGGCATCTCCAACTCGAAAGATTCCATCAACGATGTCTCCGAAAAATTTTACACATCACTTGGGAAGACAGGCAAACTAATGCCAATGTACTGGAAGAAGCAAAGATCACCAGTGTTGAAGCAACGATTCTTCAACATCAACTTCGTTGGACTGGTCTTGTTGTGCAGGTGCCTGATTATCGTCTTCCAAAGCAACTACTCTATTCCCAACTTAAAAATGGAAGTGTAATACTGGTGATCAATAAAAGAGGATTAAAGACTCAAAGAAAAGAAAAAAAAGTACCGTAGTATAAACACTGACAACTGGGAAACACTGGCCTGTGAATGCTTCAGTTGGAGAACAGCCTTTACCAAAGGTGTCATGGGCTTTGAAGACACTCAAGCTCAGGACAAAAGAGAGAAACATGTGAAGAGGAAGGTCTGCTTGACAAACCCTCACCATGATTAACTCCCGCCTGGAAACCTATGTCCCCACTGTGGAAGGACGTGTGGATCCAGAATTGGCCTCCACAGTCACTTGCTGACTCACTGTTAAAACTGTGTTTTATGGAAGACAATGTAACTCAGCTTTGAGTGATTGCCAAAGTGGTGAAATTGAAGGGATCACCTCTTTCATATTCCCTGCAAGGTAAATTGCAGGATCCATTCATTTCAAAAGGACGTTAAGTCTGTTCACCTTCTAAGGTGGGTGGTTTTGTATCCAGCCTACAACATGCTGGTGATCTGGGTGCCAGGAGGGGCCTCCTGCTGGTGATTTGGCCAATACTGGCAGGTAAACTGTAGGTGTTCCCCAGGGGGTGAGTCCAATTAGCACTGCTTGGGCCTGCTCCCCGGGGGTGGAGTAAATTGCTGCCTACCTTAGCTCTTCTCCTCAGCCACCTCTGTTCACCAGACAGGGGTCAGGAGCGAGCCAGCAGTAAATCACATGGAGCAGGTGAAGTTAACTCTTTACTAGAAAAAAAACCCAAAAAACCAGGATCAGCACAGGAGTGCCAGACCTAATGAACACACATTTCTCTAGACCTAAACAATTAAAGGTAAAGGTAAAGGTACCCCTGCCCGTACGGGCCAGTCTTGACAGACTCTAGGGTTGTGCGCCCATCTCACTCAAGAGGCCGGGGGCCAGCGCTGTCCGGAGACACTTCCTGGTCACGTGGCCAGCGTGACACGCTGCATCTGGCAAGCCAGCGCAACACACGGAAACGCCATTTACCTTCCCGCCAGTAAGCGGTCCCTATTTATCTACTTGCACCCGGGGGTGCTTTCAAACTGCTAGGTTGGCAGGCGCTGGGACCGAGCAACGGGAGCGCACCCCGCCGTGGGGATTCGAACCGCTGACCTTTTGATCGGCAAGCCCTAGGCGCTGAGGCTTTTACCCACAGCGCCACCCGCGTCCCAATTACCTGGCATTAACTCTCCTCCAAACAGATTTCTTGCTAGAGGGTTATTTTCTCTACTTGACCACCTCATAGCAAAGATTTTTGTACAAAGAGGCTCATGGATCTCCATGACAACATACAGCATCCACAACCCACCTTATGTTTAGAATAGCTCCCATGTTTTTCTGACAATAGCCTCTTGCAGCTAATCAAGATGAAACAGTTTGACGGAAACTTTACCCTAAAATTCTATATGCTTTTTTTATGCTTTACATTCAATTCCTTGCGCTTTCAGCTGCAGGGGCGCTCTTCATTTGTACATCAGAGTTCATAAATAGAAGATATAGGAATGTGTTTTCTGGCTTCACCCTGTATTCCTATTTTGAGGAAAGTTTGAAAGAGATTTGCATATGATTTGCCTGGCTCCCAGTATGTTTCCAAGTACAATTCAAAGTGTTGGTGCTGACCTTTAAAGCCCTAAGCAGCCTCGGCCCAGTAAACCTGGAGCAGCATCTCCACCCCGATTGTTCAGCACGGTCACTGAAGTCCAGCTCTGAGGGCCTTCTGGTGGTTCCCTTACTGCGAGAAGTGAGGTTACAGGGAACCAAGCAGAGGGCCTTCTCAGCAGTGGTGCCCTCTCTGTGGAATGCCCTCCCATCAGATGTCAAGGAGATGAAGAACTACACAGCTGTCAGAAGGCATCTGAAGGCAGCCCTGTATCGGGAAGTTTTTAATGTTTGATGTCTTATTATGCTTTAATATGTGCTGGAAGCTTCTGAGAGTGGCTTGGGAAACCCCGCCCGATGGGTGGGGTGGCATTATTTATTAATTAATTAACATTTATGGTTCTTTACACTTCTGTTCCCCTTCATGGATCACTGCCTTGCCGTGGCGAAGGGGCTTGAAGAACTCAGAGAAGCTATGAACTACGCCGAGCAGGGCACACAAAATGAACAGGTCATAGTGGAGAGTTTTGACCAAACGTGATCCACCTGGAGGAGGAACCGGCAAGCCACTCCAGTATCCTTGCCAAGAAAACTCCATGGACAAAGACAACAGGCATATAAAAGTTATGACGCTGGAAGATGAGCCCCTCAGGTCGGAAGGCGTCCAACGAAAGATGGAGGGCACAAGGAGAAGGGGGCGACAGAGGACGAGATGGTTGGATAGTGTTTTCGAGGTTACCAGCATGAGTTTGACCAAACTGCGGGAGGTAGTGGAGGACAGAGGTGCCTGGCGTGCTCTGGTCCATGGGGTCACAAAGAGTCGGACACGACTAAACAACTAAACAACAACAACAACAACACACTTCTGTCTCTGTCCCTGCCCCACACCACCAGTGTGTGGCCCTAGGAAAGTTGCCCACAGGCTGGAAGAAGTTTCCCATCCCTGATCTACTGCGCCTTCAGACTGTTGCTACAGAGATATACTCTGTATACTCACAGGAGTGGTCGGCATTGTTCTGTGTCTGAAATAGTCACTGGCAAAGTTGATGTCACTTTAGCAAAATAATAAAATGCCCCCACCCCCAAAAAACAGCAAGTACATGGGGTGCTTTACTTATTAAATACGAACTTGGGTACCAATACATACAGTGCCGCATTCAGATTCATTGTCGTTATTATAAGTCTATTCAACGCAAGAGCTGGGAAGCCCAAGTGATAAATGCATATGCGTTGATATATTCAAAGAGCTATGCTTACATGCAAAAGCCCTCCATCAGGTTTTTACATTTACTATCTGCCACAACATCTTGCCAAGCCAAGAGAGATTGAATCTTAATAGAGAATGGGATTTATCCAAGCAATATAATGCAGCATAACATTTCATAACAACAACAGGAACAAAAACCTTCAAGGAACATGAACTTTAAATGTGAAATACCATCTCTGAGCTTTGCATTTCAATGCCTTTCCCCAAAGCTTATCAACAATGAGATGTTACCTTATTAAATGCAATTACCATTGGCTTGAAATTAAAACAGATAGAGCCCATTCTGGCAATGCAAATTCCAGGCTTGGGGGATGTGATCCAGATGGGTATAATGGAGGTGGAGGTTAAAGCCCTTATTCAGGGTCCCAATCTAGACTGGACCCTAGCACCTGAAATATGTATGGAACTTGAGGAGATATGGTCAAGACCAAGTATGAAAGACCCCGAGGGTTGTCTGGGGAGCATCCAGGGGGTGCATCTGGTCCAGGGGCCAGAGATTCCTGCACACTGATATAAATGATAGATTTTGTGCACAAGTATATTTACTGTTCGGACGCGGGTGGCGCTGTGGGTTAAAGCCTCAGCGCCTAGAGCTTGCCGATTGAAAGGTCGGCGGTTCGAATCCCCGCGGCGGGGTGCGCTCCCGCTGCTCGGTCCCAGCGCCTGCCAACCTAGCAGTTCGAAAGCACCCCCGGGTGCAAGTAGATAAATAGGGACCACTTACCAGCGGGAAGGTAAACGGCGTTCTGTGTGCTGCGCTGGCTCGCCAGATGCAGCTTTGTCACGCTGGCCATGTGACCCAGAAGTGTCTCCGGACAGCGCTGGCCCCCGGCCTCTTGAGTGAGATGGGCGCACAACCCCAGAGTCTGTCAAGACTGGCCCGAATGGGCAGGGGTACCTTTACCTTTACCTTTACCTTATATTTACTGTTATGACCACTTTTTGTTTACTCCTGATATCGGTTCCAAAGAGTTGGACAGTTATGAGCAGCCAAGGAACAAGAACATAGCACTATTAATTACTGGTAATCCGTCTATGCCATGTGCAATCAGATGATGGGTGCTGAGAAACATCACCTTTGAAGTCTGTTTGCAGGCAGTTTATATTGAAACCACTTGCAAATGAACTTCAAAGGTCACCTTCTTTCAAAATGTCCTGCCCACCTGTGGAACTTGGCCCATGGAAAGCCAGGGAAACTGCAGAGTGCTTTATTGGGAAGAAAGGAAAAACACATACACTACCCTCTTCAGGTGGTACTGTGGGTTAAACCACAGAGCCTAGGACGTGCCAATCAGAAGGTTGGCAGTTTGAATCCCTGCAACGGGGTGAGCTCTGGTTGCTGGGTCCCTGCTCCTGCCAACCTAGCAGTTCGAAAGCACATCAAAGTGCAAGTAGATAAATAGGCACCGCTTCAGCGAAAAGGTAAACGGCGTTTCTGTGCGCTGCTCTGGTTCATCAGAAGCGGCTTAGTCATGCTGGCCACATGACCCGAAAGCTGTACGCTGACTCCCTTGGCCAATAAAGCGAGATGAGTGCCGCAACCCCAGAGTCGGTCACGACTGGACCTAATGATCAGGGGTCCCTTTACCTTTACCTACCCTCGGCCACCTCACTACAATGTGGTAAGCTCAAAATCCCACTTGAACTGAAATTCTAAAGAAATTCTTAAGTGGTCTGAGGACATGGCAGAAAAATAGAAACCTCCTTCACAGGAGAATAAAACCTTTTGAGAAATTGGAGGACTGATTTCAGCACAACATTATCTGAAACTCCCTTCTCATAGTGGCTGAAAGTCAGTCTTGACAGATCTGGGAAATCAGACAAAGCATTAGCAAAGTAGGGAGAAAGTATAATGGGTTTAGTCATTACACAAAATGTTACATGCACACACACACACACGAAATCCTACATTGTCTTACACAGTGCTTTTTTTCTAAAAAAATGTTTAGGGGTATTCCCACTTTCTTACTCATATTGAAATACTGGCCCTCAATGAGGCCAAACTTAGATTCACAGAATGTTTAGGAGTTTGCGTACCCCTGCTTACCCCCAGAAAAAAAGCACTGGTCTTACATGTAAGATTTTGTGTTCTTACATGGAGCTCCCATTGATCTCCCATCTAAGTTGCTGACCACAACTTTCCTGCTTCACCAACACAGCAGCATCATATATTTTCAGACCACTAACCAGCCTCCTCCCTTTAATTTCTTAACATTTCCACCTTTACTTCAAGGAGCTCAAGGTATCATACATGGTCTCTTCCTCCCCATTTTATCCTCACAGCAACCCTGTGAGGTAGGTTAGGCTGAGAGACAGTGACTGCCCCATGGTCATCACAGCTGAGCAAGGATATGAGCGCTGGGCTCCCAGCCTAGTCCAAAACTTTAACCACAACAGCATAATTTTGAGGCATGCTAATGTTCCAAGCTTCTTCTGTGAATTGTACGCAGCCTGAACTGACTTGATTGCCCTGTACAATTTCATACCACCTGCAGTTTTTATTATTTCACTGTATACATGGTCAGTAATAACAGATGGCAGAGGACATTGCATGATAAATGCCATGGGAATAGCAGCAGACACCGCAAATTTGAACATAAGAAGGTGATGTATTCATGACAGATCTCTGAAGAAGACTCAGGAGCATATTTTATTAGGCATGACAATGATGTGCCACTGAACACAACAGATAGTAATCTTTTACCCATCCTGCACTCTCTGTGTCTTGAATTTGAATATGGTAAAATAGAAAAGTAAATCAAAGGATTTAAGCCAATTTCCCCACAAAAAGAATGTGCCTTTGTCAGGGCAGTTCACAGAATAAAATGCAGGATAAAAATAGGTAAACAATTAAAAACAAAATAGCAAACAATATACCCCCATCCCACAGAAACATTTAAAAGGCTGTAGAAAATTAATAAGCGAAAGGCCTGGTTGAAGAATTTTTCAAAAGTGATTCCAATAAATTGAAAGATGGACCAGGATGCACAGAAGTTAGCATTTTGGAGCAAAACATTATATCCGGACTAAGAAGCTGAATATAGCAGTTGTCATTCATTAAGGGACGTGGGTGGCACTGTGCTCTAAACCACAGAGCCTAGGGTTTGCTGATCAGAAGGTTGCCGGTTCGAATCCCCACAACGGGG
Source organism: Podarcis siculus (assembly GCA_034642415.1). Taxonomy (NCBI): domain Eukaryota; kingdom Metazoa; phylum Chordata; class Lepidosauria; order Squamata; family Lacertidae; genus Podarcis; species Podarcis siculus. The sequence continues at coordinate 1,196,068 of JAXCMG010000069.1, forward strand.
TGAGCTTCTGTTGTTCGGTCCCTGCTCCTGCCAACCTAGCAGTTTGAAAGCACATCAAAGTGCAAGTAGATAAATAGGTACCGCTCTGGCAGGAAGGTAAATGGTGTTTCCATGTGCTGCTCTGGTTCGCCAGAAGTGGCTTACCCATGCTGGCCACATGACCCGGAAGCTGTCTGCGGACAAATGCCAGATCCCTCGGCCAGTCAAGCGAGATGAGTGCCACAACCCCAGAGTCATCCGCAACTGGACTTAATGGTCAGGGGTACCTTTAACGTTACTTTTACTTGCTTTTCTGAGCCCAAGAGCTGCAATGAGGGTCAGTCCTTAGTCCCAGAGCCACTGTACATGTGCTTACCACATATAGTCCATAGTTAGGAACACAGAAGGCTCCTTTACACCAAGTAAGACAATTGGCACATCTACCTTAGCATTGTCTACACTGATTGGCAATGGCTCTCTAGGGTTCAAGAAGGGGTCCTGCATGAAACCCCTGTGCTCTACCATTGAGTGTTGGCCATGAGATCATGTCATAGAATCATAGAATCATAGAGTTGGAATAGATCACAAGGGCCATTGAGTCCAACCCCCTGCCAAGCAGGAAACACCATCAAAGCACTCCTGACATATGGTTGTCAAGCCTCTGCTTAAAGACCTCCAAAGAAGGAGACTCCACCACACTCCTTGGCAGCAAATTCCACTGTCGAACAGCTCTTACTGTCAGGAAGTTCTTCCTAATGTTTAGGTGGAATCTTCTTTCTTGTAGTTTGGATCCATTGCTCTGTGTCCGCTTCTCTGGAGCAGCAGAAAACAACCTTTCTCCCTCCTCTATATGACATCCTTTTATATATTTGAACATGGCTATCATATCACCCCTTAACCTCCTCTTCTCCAGGCTAAACATGCCCAGCTCCCTTATCCGTTCCTCATAAGGCATCATTTCCAGGCCTTTGACCATTTTGGTTGCCCTCCTCTGGACACGTTCCAGTTTGTCAGTGTCCTTCTGCCTGTCTGCCTGCCTGTTTCTTCTCTCCCTCTCTCCTTCTCTTCCAAGGCATCTTACAAAATCACCTCCACTGCAGGAGCTGTGGGGTGGAGGAGTAACAATATCTGTTGCTCTTCAAAGAATAATCCTGTTCTCCACACCGAGTTTGTGGTACATTGTCAGAAGAACCCTTTTAACTCCTCTCTAGATTCCTCCAACATTTCTTCAAAGAAGGAGCAATCAAGTTTGCTTCAAGTTTCCCACTGGGTAAAATCTGATGGGAACCTAGAAACTTTGTGGAATATTCCTGTGAAATTCACCAACTGCTATGAAGTTCCCCTGGTATTTCATTGAACAAGTGACCTCCAAATTCTCTTTGAACTTTGCTGCAAGGATCACACATGGGGATTTTTACATGTTGGACATTTCACATACCCAGTGACTACTGAGCGATGCTTTGGATCTCACCAAGGAATTTCATTAGTCTCATTGAACCTGTGATTCTCTACTTGACAGTGAACACATGCAAGGTAAAGGTAAAGGTAAAGGGACCCCTGACCATTAGGTCCAGTCGTGACCGACTCTGGGGTTGCGGCGCTCATCTCACTTTATTGGCCGAGGGAGCCAGCGTACAACTTCCAGGTCATGTGGCCAGCATGACTAAGCCGCTTCTGGCGAACCAGAGCAGCACATGGAAACACTGTTTACCTTCCCGCTGGAGCGGTACCTATTTATCTACTTGCACTTTGAGGTGCTTTTGAACTGCTAGGTTGGCAGGAGCAGGGACTGAGCAACGGGAGCTCATCCCGTCGCAGGGATTCGAACCGCCGACCTTCTGATTGGCAAGTCCTAGGCTCTGTGGTTTAACCCACAGCGCCACCTGCGTCCCCGAACACATGCAAACACATCCCCAATTTTCTTTCAGATGCTGCTTTGGAGAAAACTTTGTTGCCAACTCAGCAGGGTCAAGGTATGTCAACAAATGGAAATGTGGCCAGGCAAAAGAAGTGGAAGCAAAACTCTCTGTCCCAACTTCAACATGGAAGTTGCATTATCCTTAATGGAATTCTACATTAATTCAGGACGTCTGTTCTTTAAAAATGTCATTCATTTATACACAACTAGCTCCTCTAATTGGCTAGTCTAAGAACACTGCATGGCTCAGCTTCAGGCATAAGTTTGTCCTAGAAACAGGGAAGAAGCTGATGCAAACTGATATGTGCACAACTCTGCCTCTTCTACTGATAATAGTTCCCAATTTCCTTCTCTTATCCCTAAACTCCGCAGTGCTGTAGTTGTGGGATGTCAGATCTGATACATGTTTTATTCAGGGGAGCAGATCCGTTGGATTGTTTGTTTCCATTTTGAGAAACGAAAACAAAATTAGATCCTATAATAGCCATATCTTGGTGTAATTTGCCCAGATGGCATTGAACAGAGTGGAACGACTTTCATTTCGCACATTTTTAGAGAGCTGTTCTTACAGGTCCCAGAGAATTCACCTGCATTCCCCTTTGGCTACCCTTGCATTGCGGCCCTTGCTCCAAGATCAGAGGAGCTTGCCCTTCTGGGCTGGGCTGCCTTTCGCTTCCTCCGTTGAACAAGGCATGTCATCCATTATGGATGTAGCTCCCTGGGCAATATATATTTTAAAGAATTTAAACAACGCTGCTTCTATTCCTCCCATGTTAACCCTTAGCGCTTCCTCTTCACACCTCATGTGACTACTAAGCTCGTTTTGCGCCTTCCCAGCCCCATTTCTGAAACCTCTATTCTGTTCACCAGCACTTGGCACCCCTGTTTTCAACTTCACCACCTCCTTTTGTGCTACCCTCCTGGCACACAAGCCAGTAACTTCCAGCATCTTCCTCCTTCAACATATTGAAACTGCTAAGCACTCTTTTCCTCTTCTACCCAATTATGAAGTCATCATCCCCTTTGTATTCATTCATGCTCCTGCTTTCATTTTCAACCCTTCCCATGCCACCTAATCCCTTTGTTGCAACCGCATATGCACCCCCATTTTCACTCCCTCCCCCACCCTCCTCTTTTAGTTTTCTCAGCTCTCTGCTGCACACAGTTCACCCCCATTTCCATGCCTTATATCTCCTATTCTGTACCCCCACTGTGCGCAAACAATTATTTGCACACATATGCACCATTAGGGACGCGGGTGGCGCTGTGGGTTAAACCACAGAGCCTAGGACTTGCCGATCAGAAGGTTGGTGGTTCGAATCCCCGCCATGGGCTGAGCTCCCGTTGCTCGGTCCCTGCTCCTGCCAACCTAGCAGTTCAAAATCACATCAAAGTGCAAGTAGGTAAATAGGTACCGCTCCGGCGGGAAGGTCAACGGCATTTCCATGCGCTGCTCTGGTTCGCCTGAAGTGGCTTAGTCATGCTGGCCACATGAACCGGAAGCTGTACGCCGGCTCCCTTGGCCAATAAAGCGAGATGAGCGCCACAACCCTAGAGTCGGCCACGACTGGACCTATTGGTCAGGGGTCCCTTTACCTTTACCTTTATGCACCATTATCACACTCACCCCCCTTTCCTACCTCCTCTTTCCTCCTCTTTCCAACTCTCTCATGCATGCAGACCACCCCAATTCCTATGCCTTCTCGTCTCTCTTATTCTGTACCTGCTTTGTGCAGACATCACATGCTACTATATCTTACTGCATCTTTAAGATGTAAAGAATCCGAAGAGCAAGTCCTTCAGTTATCATGTTTGGTTAGATAAGGTTAAGTTCATTCGATGGACGTTGAACATATACAGGTGTTTTCTTTTTAATAAAGTATCTCTTCCGAATTGTTGCATGGAATCTGGGCTTTCATGTTGAAGACAACACATGTACCAGGAGTAAAATACATTGTGGGAAGGTACAGTGCAATATTGGAGGGCCCCACCTCCTTTATCTCTATCAGAGCAGGCAGCTGAGGAATGTAAGAGGGAGAAATGTAAAACAACCATTTTCGTAAGTGCCCCTCCCTTCTTGTTGTATTCAAACAACAGCATTGGGTTGAGTGCAGCAGGGGCAGAGGAACACGGAGAGGGAAATTGTTTAAAATTGCCACTTCCCCCTCTTAGTTTTCCTCCATCTCTCCTATAGGCAAACCTCTGCTGTTGTTGAAAACCACTATTTTCTTCTTAGTATTTCACCACCCTGACTTTTCTCAGATTGCTGCCGTTGTTTAAACCAGCTACTCTTTCTTTTCCATTCAGAGTTTCTCTCTTCTCATTGTACTCAGTATTCCCCCTCTTCCATTCCTTAGATAGCTCCTGTAAGAGAGATAAAGGATGTGGTCTCCTCAAATATTGCATTGTAAAAAGGCACTTTACTCAAACCTCTGCCTTTCTTTAAACTGCCATTTTCCTTTCAGTTCCCTCCATTCCTGTTTTACTCAAATTTCTGTCATTGATTTATGCCCCCACTTTCTCCCTCTCAGTTTTTCTCACTTCTTGTTCCCATGCCATGCTCACTACTGTCTTCTCTTTTGCTCTCCTGCCCCACTCTGACTTCATGGAAATCCAGGATCGTGATGAGGCACTGCAAATTCTCCAGCGAGTGAGGCATGATAACAGCCTTACATTTTTATGTATATAGGAAGATATATCAAGGCCCTTCCCCAGATGGATTGATGATTCATAGCCAACACAATGGTCTCATTCATGATCAGTTGGCAGAAGGAATAGGTAGCAGACCATTGTACCTTCTGTCGAAGCCTAATGAAACTAGTCACCTCCTTCAACTGGCTAATGGCTAGTCCATGTTCAGACTCAATCCAGTGCATATGGGCTATTTCAGGGCATTTGGGGGCTAGTTTGCCATCTTGCTTTTTTCCACACTCGTGCAGTGCCTTTCCTGAGCCACAGTTGCTCATACATAGATAATGCAAATGCCTTTAATGATTTGTTTAGTTGTGCTTCATTTTCAGGATTTTAAACATACTTGGCTAAGAAGAGTTAATTCAAGACTTACATGCACTGCATAATCTTAAATTGCAGAAAGAAAGATACAACTAATTTGTCCTGCTATTGGAATCAGTGGGAGGTGTGGTATATTAACCAGTGGAAAATCATGGGATATTATTTTTTCTTCTCCCTCACTCTTGCTTTCAAAGCCTAGGTGCATTATACGGAATTTCTGTACACCTCCCCATCCTGTCAGATATCTTTTCATTTTTTTCTCCTTTTCAGTCCACAGACTATTTCCACAATTCTTAGCCCATTATTACTTTCCCTCTGTGCTCTCATCATTTTTCTTCTTCTTTTTCTGGATTTACAAAAGCAAGGTGCTTGCAAAGAACGAAGCAGAAGGTTTCTAGGGATTGAAGAACCCATTTGTGTGGGGGCAGGGTACAGAAATATAATTTTTGAATCTGTGTAGTGATGGTTAATGCATAATGAGCACCATGATCACAAAATGTAGACTGCTCTATAAAATCTTTTCTGAAGATGCATAATGGCACTATCTCCCCCTCCCCCTTTCCCTTTTAAAGACCAAAATAGCAAAAGGGGGAAAGCACATTTATTTCATTGCAGAAAGAATGCAATCCACATCTAAACCACACTATATTTGTAGCCCATGTCCCAATCACTGTCAAATAAATTCCATTTATCTCTGTATATGCAGCTGTGTTCTCTATTCTGTCTGCTACAGTGTTTTGTTCGACATCAATTTCCTGAAAGCCTGCTATATTTTCTGTTCTCCAAGGGTTGGTTTACATTTCCACATTCCAGTTTAAGCCTACAACATCATGCGACATCTTTCACACATGAATCTTGCCACCAGAGAAGGGCTTGTGAGTGAGCCAATGTGACAGACAAAATGCCCAGATTGGGGGGGTTCAAACAAACAACACTCACACATTGAAGAGGGAGCAGGCTGTAGTCACCCCAACCCCCCATAATCTGCACATTTGGCATGCATCACCAAGGACCCTACTTGCCACATGCATACCTAGGGGTTGAGCAGGTTGGCCCCTGTCAAGGACTCAGGCCCAGGGGGCACAAAAATCATGACTCTCCACTCTGGTTTGTAGTGACTAGGACTCTGCCTGCTGACCCACACACTCCCCAGGCTGTTCCTGTACTGTCCTCTGCATTCTAACATATAGTCATACCTCGGGTTAAATTTTCTTCAAGTTGAGTGCATTTGAGTTGCGCTCCGCGGCAACCTGGAAGTAATGGAGCACGTTACTTCCGGGTTTTGCCGCTTGCGCATGCGCAGACGCTCAAAATTACGTCACGTGCATGTGCAGAAGCAGCGTAAAGTGACGCGTGCGTGCGCAGGCGTGCCGTCGCTAGATATGTTTACCTTTAGATGCAAACAGGGCTCCGGAACGGATCCCGTTTGTATCTAGAGGTACCACTGTACTGGCAGAAAGGTTCTCCCTGTGAGAAAGGGTCTCATACCCACCAACATTTCTCCAATGAAAATAGGGATGTCCCATTCCGTAATGACAATTTTACTATTTATAGCTCACAAATCTTACTGTGTTGCCCCAGCCACTCTGGGCAGCTTCCAACATATATATAAAAAACATAACAAAACATTAAACATTTTTTTTTAAAAAAAATTCCTATACAGGGTTGCCTTCAGACGGCTCGGGGGTCAGATAATTTCATACTCTCCAACATTTCTCCAATGAAAATAGGGGCATCCTAAGGGAAAGTGGGATATTCCAGGATTAAATCAGAAACCGGGACAACTTCTCTAAATCAGGGACGTCCCTGGAAAAGAGGGACTCTTGGAGGATCTGGGATCTTGAGCACTCAGTGCATAGAGGAGTACATAAGCAGGAGAATAGGTGATGAGTGTCCCTACCATTTCCAACATAATGTGTTTTATTTAATAAGTTCACACATGCAGCTGCCAGTCACTATGACCTTGTTCACACATGCATGCTCAACACTTAATTGCTCTATACTTGATTGATGCATGCTTGATTACTGGAATTTGAATGTGTTAACAGTGGCGGACTTGTGCAACACCTAAATCTAGTGTTAATAATAATAATAATAATAATAATAATAATAATAATAATAATAGTGCCTTCTCCCACCGCTCGCCTAGTATTTGATTTTTTGCACATTGCATTCCCCCCACCAAAAAAAGTTGCAGAATTGGGTAACTTTGTGAACTTAAATGTGAACTAATTTCTCCCCCTCCTGACTTACCAAATTCCTCTAGCATGTACTGTAAAGGACCTTTTTCACTTGCCATACCAGGAAGTTCTCAGGCTTATGATTTCTGGTTCAGTCCTTGCCAACAGCAAACTGGCAGCAGGGGTTTCTAATTCAGGCCTCTCGATAAATATGATTGCTAGCCAGTTCTTTGGCCTCTGGGTGCCTTCCTCTTGATGATACATAATGCTCTCCCTAATACATTTTGCCCTGGTGACAGGGACTGGCTGGTTGAGGAGTGGTAGAAGCCGCCTGACCAAGAACCCCCCAGGGAAAGAACAGAGGGAGAGGATATGGATCCTGGTGGTGGGAAACCAGCCACACCCCAGAGGGGAAGAGTTGGGGAGTACTGGAGGCCTGGAGGAGGAGGATGAAGAGGAGGAAACAGGCAGGTGCCCCAGCACAGCACAGGGACAGGAATCTGACAGCAGCTCCACCACAGAGTCACTCTGCCAGCTTCTCTGCTTATAGCCTGAAAGCATCACCCATCCTAGAATGAGGCGTCAGTTGCATATTGCCAAGCAGAGAGTCAGGCAAACACAAAGAGGGTCTCTTAGGGCTCACCATAGAGGCCCGACACAAAGGGATGGGGAGTAGAGGGGGAGTAACAGGCAAGTCTGGGCAACTGCTTCATCCAGACACGAGCAACCCTGAGAAGTTTCTCTGTTCTGCTTCTTTAATAAAGAAACTAACTGTAAGTTAGCCAGTGTTTCTGAAATATACTCGGAGTCCTGCAGTGATTTCATGCTCTTTACTGCAGCTTGTAAAACAGTGATTGAATTTTCCCCAAAACCTCAGGCTTTTTTATATACATTATTTACACAATGAGTGCCGTCTGATTGGCTGATTCAGCTTCCCTCCTAGAGCCTGATTGGTTTTCTCCTGCAAGCCAATCAGTTGTTGCATTCTAGGATCCTACCTGCCTAGTGTTCTAGGATCCAAGCTTAGTACATAACGGTTCCATTTCCGTTCTCTGATTTGTGAATGACCTGTTCTTCTTGTCGGCTCCCTGACACCTGGCTTTGCCCTGGTCACTATGTTTGGTTTTGGCTCTGTCTAACCTGTCTAACCAACTGTTATGGTTGGCTTTATCAGTATTATACATTGAATGTGGAAACTGCATGTAAATTGCCAGTACAGTGGTGCCTCACAAGACAAAATTAATCCGTTCCGCGAGTCTCTTCGTCTTGCGGTTTTTTCGTTTTGCGAAGCACGGCTATTAACGGCTTAGCGGCTTAGTGGCTATTAACGGCTTAGCGGCTTAGCGGCTTAGCAGCTATTAACGGCTTAGCGGCTTAGCGGTTATTAATGGCTTAGCGGCTTAGTGGCTTTAAGAAAAAGGAAAGAAACTCGCAAGAACTCGCAAGACGTTTCGTCTTGCGAAGCAAGCCCATAGGGAAATTCGTCTTGCGAAGCGACTCAAAAAACGGAAAACTCTTTTGTCTTGCGCGTTTTTCGTCTTGCGAGGCATTTGTCTTGCGAGGTACCACTGTACTGCTATTATTATTATTATTATTATTATTATTATTATTATTATTTACCCACCTTTCCCCCAAGATGTGATTCAAGGCAGCTAACAGATAAAACCAAGAACCACTTGGGTCATCTCTCTGCAGTAGCTTATCTTAAAGTTTTAAGTGTCTATACGCTTATCACATTTATAAATTTTAAATTTATTGTTGTACATTGTTTTAAATGTTTGTTTTCCTTCTGGGATTGTACCCCCAAGTGTGTTTTATAAGCTGGTCTCCAACTGTAATAAATTATCTTTCTTTCTATCATCTATCTATCTATCTATCTATATCTACAAGAACCACTAAATACACAGAAAAATATATTTTTTTAGAAAAAGAAAAAGAAAATAAAAATCAAGTGCTACACATAGATGATGTTTGAAAGCAGAGTTGTGTATGTGCCAGATAGGTTTTTTTAGTACCTTGTCCAAGACTGAAAAATAGTGTGCAATTAAGTTCTAGGCAGCTGCTGCTTGGAATAAGAAACAGAAGTCCTACGATATATGAAGGTATATCTGGTATTGCTGCAGTGATCTCTATCATTAATTAGGCCAATTACCTTGTAGCATTTTCCCAGAATGTTGCCTTAACTCTTTCATCCCCATGATTTGCATCTGATCTAGTATCCATCATTTCTCGGAATTTTTTGAAATCTGATGCTAGGGGAAATTTTTCAGATGTGATGTTTAAACATCCAGAAAATCTAGGCTCTCTGTCATTTTACACACCACGTAAGTGTCCCTACCAAGTGTCACAAATACACTATTTTTAAAAAGTATAAAAACAGAAGTGAAATACTTCCCACAGTGTTCCTAAGACCATCTGCTGCCTAATCCAGGCCTAATTACACCTGTTTTAAATAGAGACAGTCAAATGCTACAAAAATAAGCATGCAATCGCAGTGGGGTTTCAACTTGCTGTTTGCATTTTTGTTTTTCATTATTAATTACTATTACTATTACACCGAAGCAGCTGTGTGGGACATGGATGTTAAAGCTAGGATTATCAGCAGTTAAGTCACTCTTGCTAACTGGGAAGAAGAGGGGAAAGCAGGGAGGTGGCAGAGAGATTGACATGATGCAAACATACAAGTGGCGCTAATCCAGCATTCCTGTTAGTGTGTTTGCATGTGCTAACCTCCTCACTATCTTGAACTCCAGAACTTGTAACACACCCACACACCCACACACCCACACACCAACTGAGATGTGCATTTTGCAAAAAAAAGACCACCAATTTTTCTCTGATACAGATTAAAAAAATTAAGCCAGAGAAGAATGATCAGCTCTCCCAACCCCACCTATGTACTTCTCTGCTATTCTTTTCCATCTCCCAAACACAGACCTCAAACACACTGTTCTCTTTCCTGATACTTAAGTAGTGATGCTGGCATACCCTCCAACATTTCTCGGATGATAATAGGGATGTCCCATTCCATAAAGATAATTTTACTATTTATACCCCACACATCTGACTGGGTTGCCCCAGCCACTCTGGGCAGCTTCCAACATATATAAAAACATAATAAAACATTAAACATGTTAAAAAAACCTTCCCTATACTGGGTTGCCTTCAGACGGCTCAGGGGTCAGATAAGTCCATACCCTCCAACATTTCTCCATTGAAAATAAGGACATCCTAAGGAAAAGTGGAGGGACGCGGGTGGCGCTGTGGGTAAAAGCCTCAGAGCCTAGGGCTTGCCGATCGAAAGGTCGGCGGTTCGAATCCCCGCGGCGGGGTGCGCTCCCGTTGCTCGGTCCCAGCGCCTGCCAACCTAGCAGTTCGAAAGCACCCCCGGGTGCAAGTAGATAAATAGGGACCGCTTACTGGCGGGAAGGTAAACGGCGTTTCCGTGTGCTGCGCTGGCTCGCCAGATGCAGCTTTGTCACACTGGCCATGTGACCCGGAAGTGTCTTCGGACAGCGCTGGCCCCCGGCCTCTTGAGTGAGATGGGCGCACCAACCCCAGAGTCTGTCAAGACTGGCCCATATGGGCAGGGGTACCTTTACCTTTACCTTTAAGGAAAAGTGGAACATTCCAGGATCAAATTAAAAACCAGGACTGCTTCTCTAAATCAGGGATGTCCCTGGAAAATAGGGACTCTTGGAGGATCTGTGGTAGGGCAGAGGTGAAAGAGGAAGTGTTGTACTTTGGTTTTGTTGCTTCTTTCTCTTTCTGGGAAAGGGAATTTCCATGAATCCTGGAGCACTGAGCAACAGTCCTTGCAAACATCCTTTCTGTTGGCATTCATGATGATTGGTACTTATGAGGGTATCAGATAGTTCATAACCAGTTCTCTGATGAAAATAGGGACATCCTATTCCATACCCTCCAACATTTATCCGATGAGAATAGGGACATTCTATTTATATCTTCCAACATTTCTCCAATGAAAATCAGGATGCCCTAAAAAAATGTTGTAGATTCCAGGATCAAATCAGAAACCAGGAGGGCTTCTGGAAATCTGGGAATGTCCCTGGAAAATAGGTAGATGATCCCTCTTTCAGTTCTGTTTGGACCTGCAAAGGCCCCAGGGCAGGCAAACTGCTTCATTCCCAATCAGTGTGTGTCCCATATCTTCCTGCTGTCAGCCCCTTTCCATCTGCCAATGTCAGTGATGTGACAATATTGGGGAACCATTTGTTTGTTTGTTTTTTGATAATATTATTAAATAATAAAATGAGAATTCCCTGGATGCCTGGATCCAGGTTTGGGGCAAGTCCTCAGCTGAAAGAACACCAGCAAAGATTTAAAATTATAAAACATACAGCAAAGTAAAGGTGCATGCAGAGATGTCTTGACAGCCTAGTTTGGATAGAAAGAAGGTCAATTAAATTTTATTTATTTCTGTTTAAAAATTCCAATAAAGATAAAAATAATAAAACTTTTTATGAAAAGTTTATTTTTTAAAAAAAATAATGATGCCACATACCTTCCCCGCTTCCTAAGTTAGCATTACCCTAGCGCCAGTCCTGAAGCTTGTCTGGCTGATTTGATGTAACTTGACATTGGCTTGACCCCAGTTTGCTATGCCTAATTCGTTGAGCAGTAAACTATGGTTGTCAGCTGATTAGGGATTTTAAAATTGATTAACTGCCTGGCTTTTAACCAATTAATCAACTCAATTTAATTAAATTTACATATTGCAAAAACATCACTGCAGGTATCTTATTGAGAATCCTACAGGATAAAGAACAGCTTCTGTTACATGTGAGAGAGGCTACTGCTTTCTCTGAACTAGATGATGATGATTATAATAATCATCATCATCATCTCTTTCTATCTATAGCTGTGTTTATTTTTTAAAAATTCTGCTCCATTTCTGAGTTGCTCTGTGTTCACTTTGCTTTGAGCTATGATTTGAGTTCTGAGCTACTCTTGGTTAAATGAATATCTGTGTTCCCAATTCACTACAATACAGGATCGTCAAAATGACTATAACTGCCCTCCCTGCTTTGGCCAAAGTGGATGAAACTTGCAGGCACAGCAGCACATCCAGAGTGGATTAAGCCTGCACAATTACAGGTAGGTAGGTCCAGGACTTGTACAGGACACCTTTAAAGTTTGATTTTAAAAGATAAAGGAAAGGTCTGTAACATCTTCATTTTCTCCAAGAATTGGATGCCTTTTGCATCCCATTCTGGGGGCATGATGTTTATCAAATTTCAGATGCATCTCTGCCTCTGGGGCATGGGGTGGCTAAAATACTAGGAATCGCATTCTACCCTTTTCTAGGCAGTCAATCTGAACATTGTTGACATGAGAGAAATGCCCCATGTAAAAAAGAAAATAAAAAGAAACCTGCCACAACACAGAGTAAGTAAAAGAGATGCACTTTGCTCCATAGCCCATATTAGAGCAATACCTTTATTTGGCCAACTAATATTAGTTGCAGATTTTCTGTGGGAGGAAGAAGTCAAGACTTGCCTTATGCTCCTTCTTATCATGCGATGATTAGGAGAGCAATCCTACAACAAGAACCACTGGGATGGGTGGGTTAGAATCCAGTGGCTCTCCAGCTGAGCCAGGAAGTTCTTGGCATAGCCAGATAAATTGGTTTACTTCCCTCACCATTTGCTCAGCTGGAGATGCACCAACTTACATCTTCCACTCAGCAGAGCTGAGTCCAAAGGGTCTTATCTGGTGTAAACCCAGAAAAGCCATGTGGAGAGGGTGGGACCAGAGGGGAAACATAGGCTGGATCCTGAGCCCAGTCAGCTCAGTTGCAGGACCTGGCATTGTGGCATATGTTTAGCCAGCAAAAGGAGTTGTTTAACTCAAACACTATTTAAAAAACTTGTTTTCTCTCTGCCAGGCTTGGGTTGGCTCAGTTAACAGCTGAGCAGAGTTTGAATATGATGTAACTTTACACAAGCTTAAATTAAGCTTGCTTTGTGTATAGGATTGCTCCCTGAGAGGTGACCCAGTAAGTGTGTATTCTCACTTTGACTTTTTTTTTAAAGAAACTTAACACCACACAGAATTGATGCTTATGAATTATGGTGCTGGAGGAGACTCTTGAGAGTCCCATGGACTGCAAGAAGATCAAACCTATCAATTCTTAAGAAATCAGCCCTGAGTGCTCACTGGAAGGACAGATCCTGAAGCTGAGGCTCCAATACTTTGACCACCTCATGAGAAGAGAAGATTCCCTGGAAAAGACCCTGATGTTGGGAAAGATGGAGAGCACAAGGAGAAGGGGACAACAGAGGACGAGATGGTTGGATAGTGTCCGCGAAGCTACCAGCATGTGTTTGACCAAACTGCGGGAGGCAGTGGAAGACAGGAGTGCCTGGCGTGCTCTGGTCCATGGGGTCACGAAGAGTCGGACACGACTAAATGACTAAACAACAACAACAACACCACACTAGACTGTCAAATGCTTGTTTGTGCTCTCACATTGTAAGGGCTATCTAGAAAGTTACCTGCAGAGTTTTAAGTAACTTGTTTTGTTTTGTTTTCATCAAAGTGGAGCAAAGTAGATTTTTTTTTTTAAATGAAGCATTCTCAAACAAAAAAACATTATGGGCTGCTGGTCTTAACATGCACGTGTGCACACACGCACGCGCACACACACACAGTTCCAGATCTCTTCAACACTCTGAAGGCAAAATTTTTGGCAGCCTCACTTATTGCAAAACCCACGGCCCTAGAGAAAAATAGTGATATAGAAAAACATAAAGCTATAAGGGACAGAAAAGTATAGAAACAACCAGTGCTTTTTTCAGCCAGAACTCACAATAACTCAGTTCTGGCCCCTCTCAGGTGAGCTCCATTGCCATCATAAGAGAACAAGGGAGGAGTTCCAGCACCTCTTTTCTAGAAAAAAACAGCACTGGAAACAATAGAGTTACAGGAGGTATTGTGGGGCCCCAATCCTACTGAGGATGTTTTACTGACATCGTATTTCAGTTTGGGGAGGGGAGAAAGCACCCCAAATCTCTCCAATTTACCTCATTATTCAGCCCCCCATGGAGCCACTGCACATCTCTATTAGGTAACTGGCTTACCTGAAAAGAAGAGCACTCAGCATGGGGCTGCTAATGTTTTAATAAGTAGCACTTGCTACCTTTCTTCATTTGGCGGCTGTCAGAAGTTCATCGTTAATCTTTGGAAACGAGATGGCTTTTTAGTTTACCCTAGAATTGAGGGAACAGCACCAGGTAGTCTTTTAAATAAGCCAAGACAAATCTATGAAAGACCATTGTCTTTCAGACAGACAGACATGTGCTTTGACAGAGAGGCTTATATTTTGTTGTCCAAAAAAAAAAATCAAAAACATCTCCAAATTGAATTGTGCATAAAAGCAGCATTGCTCTGGGAACTTGTTCATGCAACTTAGGGAATGACACTTGAGTACATTATAGGGCTTTCTAGGGCATTCATATGTGTCAGTGATTTCCAGCTGTCTCACCAGTCTAGAATACTTTTAGGACGGCTAATCTGACAGGAATGATTGTGCAGTGTCAAGGGAAAAGGGTGAATCCATCACAAGCACAGAAACACATCCTAACCTTCTGGCACAGAAATCTTAACAAGGTGCTCCCAGGAGCCTGCCTCGAGCACCTCACAGAGCTGAACAGATAGATCAGATCTGCTACATTGTGTACCTACATTTTCAAGTCAGGGATTAAATTGAGTTTTGTCTAGGAGCACATTTTTTTTTGCATGTAAATAAAAAGTACTTGTTTTATTTGCAGGGTGACATATTGGGTGTAATCCGAACGGAATTGAAAAAAGAAGTCTTCATCCAAGCTGGAGGATGACTCCACCAATGGTAGCTCTGGAGACAGCAGCTGCTTCCTTTCTGAAATGCTGGCCTGCTGGCAGAGATGCCAACTTGAATGAAATATTGTGGGGGCCCAGGTAAGCACTGGCCCACATAACTGATCACAAGATGCAAACACACCATTTGAATGGCAATGCCCATCAACTTTGTGGGGGCCCTGCCTGCTCAAATATTTTATTGTGGGGGCCAAAGCCCCCACAGCCCCTAGGAGTTGGCTCCTATGACCGCTGGCCTAGTTAGAGTTACAAAGCAGCAGTTGCAGTTTCCCTAGCAGTAGCTGATAACAGGGGGAAATGCAGTGGAATGCAGTGATCTAACACTAAACTTTTGCCACGTGATTTTGCAGAAGGTACGCATTGGCTCAATGCAACAGAGCAGGGCAGAATGACCCATGAAGTGGACTGAGGCAGCTGCCTTGAATGGCAGAATCCCATGGGGATAGTGCCCTCAATAATAATAATAATAATAATAATAATAATAATAATAATAATAATTTTATTAATTCAAATCAAATTGATGGCAACCATTGGGCTAGGGTTCTGTGAAGATTGCCAAAGGAGGGAGTCAGGCTGTGCCCTGGCCAAAGGCTTGGTGGAACAGCTCTGTCTTGCAGACCCTGCGGAAAGATGTCAAGTCCCGCAGGGCCCTAGTCTCTTGTAGCAGAGCATTCCACCAGATCGGAGCCACAGCCGAAAAAGCCCTGGCTCTGGTTGAGGCCAGCCTAACCTCTCTGTGGCCTGGGACCTCCAAAATGTTTTTGTTTGAAGATCGTAAGTTCCTCTGTGGGACATACCAGGAGAGGTGGTTCCATAGGTACGAGGGTCCTAGGCCCTCTCAGGCCTGCTGCTGCCAGAGAATTGAAGAGAAGCAGTGGCAGTAGCTTCCAGCAAGATATCACAGAACTTTTGTGAGATCTCACCAATGCTGTTGCTTTTCTTCACTTCTTCTATGGCGGGGGTTGCCCTGACCACCTCCACCACTGCCACCGGAGAAGCAAGGAGGGCTGCCTGTGGCTTCTGTGTTCCAACAAGATCTTAAGGACCTCTCATGAGATCTCAGTGAAACCCAGAAACCATGGCGGCAGCCACATGACCCTGGTAAGTGAGGCTGCAGAGGCAGGGGGTGGGATGTGGTGGCGCCTTCCTGATTTGTCTCAGAGAGTGAAATGGGACAGAGCTACAATTGAGTTGCATGGGGGTGAGTCTGTATTGTACAACTCCGAGGATGGCTTTTTGTTGAAACCAAGAAAGGCCACAAGAATCCCTATAAAGTGGTACCTCAGGTTACATACGCTTCAGGTTACATACGCTTCAGGTTACAGACTCCGCTAACCCAGAAATGCTTCAGGTTAAGAACTTTGCTTCAGGATGGGAACAGAAATTGTGCTCCGGCAGTGCAGCATCAGGAGGCCCCATTAGCCAAAGTGGTGCTTCAGGTTAAGAACTGTTTCAGGTTAAGAATGGACCTCCAGAATGAATTAAGTACTTAATCTGAGGTACCACTGTATAGTGTTGGAAAACTCCTATATGTAGATATTTGTTTATTGCACCCTCCCTCCAAAAAGCTCAAGGTGGTGTATTTTGTGATGAAGTATAATAGTTACTGGCCAAGGTCACACAGGTAAGAGTCACTGGACCAAATCACTATCTGTTTTGTTACAACATTCAAATTCAGTTTATTCACCTGATTAAAAAAGGGTAAAGGACCCCTGACAGTTAAGTCCAGTTGTGAATGACACTGGGGTTGCAGCACTCATCTTGCTTTACTGGCCGAGGGAGCCGACGTTTGTCCACAGACAGTTTTTCTGGGTCATGTAGCCAGCATGACTAAGCCGCTTCTGGCGAAACCAGGGCAGTGCACAGAAACGCCATTTACCTTCCCGCCAGAGCAGTACCTATTTATCTACTTGCACTTTGATGTGCTTTCGAACTGCTAGGTGGGCTGGAGAAGGGACCAAACAATGGGAGCTCACCCCCTTGTGGGGATTCAAACCACTGACCTTCTGATCAGCAAGCCCAATGCTCAGTGGTTTAGACCACAGCACCACCTGCCTCCCTGATTAAAGCAGGTTGCAAAAATGTCCGTTCTATCTTACAAACAATGTGACCAATATGATCAGTATAGTAAGAATTCTTTATTCCACAGATTTCTGCACTGGGAGATTGAAAAGGAAGAACATTTTAACAATGCCAGTGGGATTTGGGAATGCAACTAGATTTTCATTCTCAGAAGTTGTCCGTAGGCCTACAAATTTGCAAACTGAGCCTCTGCAATTTGTGAGCCACCAAGCAGAATGCTTCCTACCAGCTATATATAGCAATTTTTCAAGGGCTTGATAAGCCTTCTGTGTTTGCCACCTGTTTCTGATGTAAATAAGGGAGTGGGGGGTCAAACACTGGCTGACAACGATATATGGCTAGTGGGTTGCTTTTGGCTTGGTGGGTCACAAATCGTACTAGCCGGTTATTCATTGCTAGTCAGAAATGCCCTGTTTCAATCCCATGGCAATGGCAATGTCCCTTGCCATTTGTTATAATTTTGTGCTCACAGGCAGCTGGTGTTTATGTGTGGGTGTGCCTGCATCTACACACAGAGAAGCTAGTATATGAATCTGTTTGCTCCCCCAACTACCCCCCTGGTTCTAAACAAGAGTTACGGTGTGGCTGGGTACTCCGTAACAGGGTTAACAAGAAGCTAGCTTTAATCAAATCATTCCTCTGTTGGTTGTATGGTATGAATTTCTGAGCCAGATGAGCACTTGGCTGTAAGGCGCTCATATTCTCCTCAGTCGCCAGTCCTGCCCTCATTTTTGCATTCACTGATGAAGCACACAGGGCATTTTTCTGGTGTCCTAAAAGGAATAAAAGTGGCCACAGGTTTAATCAGATTCTAATTTCAAGGCAGAAGTAAGATATATAAAAATAAATAAATAAAATTAGTAACCATTCAAAATTATCATATCAATTAACAAATGCAAGAAAAATAAAAATCTGCCCATACAGCAACATTGTATAATGCAATACTAATAAGCTAACCAAATGTAACAGCTTAAAATGTATCAGGAGAGAGAATAATAAAAGGTTTAAAACAAGCTTTGTTAAAAAACCAGAAGCTTTTTTATTTGGAATTGTAGGTACCCACATTCCAAAGCAGCAGAAAAGACTTTTTTAATGTATGCAACAACAGCCACATGGATGCTTCTAGCCCAGAGATGGGAAGAAGAAAAAATCCCTACCAGAGAGGAATGGCAAACTAAGCTGATGGACTTTGCTGAAATGGCAAAGCTGACCAGAAAGCTCAGGAACCAAGAAGAAAAAAATTCAAAGAAGAATGGGGGGGGGGGGATACAATTTATTTAGGAGACCACTGTAAGCAGATGAAAACAGCAGGACTATTATAGCACTTGTAGTGTAACAGATATGATGGCTAATATGGATAGATATAAAACATACATTACAATACAATATGCAGTTGAAAATGCTGACATTAGGACCCACTGGGTCCAATGGGGGGGGGGGGAGTCATGAGATGATGCACTTATATCTAATGGGTTGGATCACAGGCACAATCTTCATATATTCAGGGGGATCATCCCACCTCTCGCCTGGGGTATTACAGAGACTCCCACCCTGGCTGTAATCCAAGGGGCTTTATGCCCACCTTTATTGTGGACTCTCAACGCACATGGTAGTCAGTAATTTTAATTCCACACTCCATCACCAGCCACCAAATGTTCATCTAGTATGGGGGCCATAGGCAAGTCTGGGTGTGCGTGACCACTACAAAGTGGTTACCTTCATAGTCCTTTCTCCATCTGAAAGATAAGGGTAATAGGGGAAACGTAAGTTTCAAAATACATTTTATATTTATATTTTGTGAGAAATACACCTGGAAATAGGTATATTGAGAGCAAACACATCTGGCAGTGCGTATTTTGAGAAAATGTTTAAAATTTGTATTTTTTAAAATGTATTTGTATTTTGTGAATTTTTAATTTTCATTTTTTGCACATTGTTGCAGAAATGGAATGGGATAGACTCAAGCTGAACACATGGAAAAGTGGCTCAGGCTTGAAGTAGGCTGACGTCCATTACAACCTCTGCTCAATTTCTCCCTGGATTTTGGGTTTTGTATTTCTGGAAGTGTTTACTGTAGTAAAATGCAAAACAACAGAATCTGGGTATTTTTAAAGTTGCATTTCTGGAATTCCTGCATAGAAATCACAAGCATATTTTTGTTGTAGACAGAGCGTTGTGAGTACATGAAACAACACATTGTCTATTAGACAAAAAGTGGATCAGTATTTGCTCATTTGTATTAAACAGATTAGATTTGTGAATTATTTAGTGCAGTACATGAGCTAATATAGAATTCAGGTTTTGCTGCCAAAAGATGTAGTCAGTTTGCAAATAAAAGATTCACTGTATCATTCGACAAGAACAACGACACAGGAGCCATGGAAAGATATTGCAGATTTTGCATTCTGGAGAGTAGTGAACATTGTATCGAATGCCGAATTTAAACAATTACTTTTTAATAACGATGAAAAGATTTTGGTTTGTGATGCAAGGTTTGTTTGGTGGTTTTGCTTTGTTGTTGTTGTTGCTGTTGTTGTTTTGGTCCCACCCAGCGATAGGTTTCAGGGGGAAATTTCCAAACACCTTACAATGTAAGATTGTGGAATGCAGCTAGTTAAAGAATTCTTACCTCAGGGTAACTAACCAAGTGAGAATCTGCTGTTATTGCCTCTACCAGTCTGCTGATGAAATTTTCTCTTTGCCTGGACTTGCCACTGAATTATGCCCGCAGCATAGATGGATATGAATTTGAAGCTGCCTGTCCAAGCAAAGGAATTTCAGTGGTTATTAAAAGTGTTTTGATAGAGGTATCAAAATGTTCTTGCATGGGAATCTTGTGCACATCTACTAAGAGTTAAGCTGTTGATTTTAGTAGGACTTACCACCACACAAGTATAGTAGAATTGCAGCCATACAGAATGATATGGAAGTACGATGGTACCTCGGGTTAAGTACTTAATTTGTTCAAGAGGTCCGTTCTTAACCTGAAACTGTTCTTAACTGGAAGACCTCTTTAGCTAATGGGGCCTCCTGCTGCCACTGCGCCGCCAGAGCACGGTTTCTGTTCTCATCCTGAAGCAAAGTTCTTAATCTGAAGCACTATTTCTGGGTTAGTGGAGTCTGTAACCTGAAGCGTATGTAACCTGAAGCGTATGTAACCCAAGGTACCACTGTGTATATATTTGACTGGCTTGTTTTTCTCAGTTGGCATTACTATGCTATACCATGCACTGAAATTAAGCATATCTGATTAGCTCAAACTGCAAGATTTCTCCATTTTATCAGTTAACTATTGAAACAGTAAAAGTCTGGGGGAAATGAGATAAAAATAAGATTAACAAAATGGAGAGAGTCACAATAAATTCTTTGTCAGTCTAGTGATCCCATAGACCTGTGTATTTGGTTGATCATTATTATGCATTATGCCCATCACTGATAATCACCAATTTTACTGATAATTCCAACGATAATTCATAGTATGCAAAATATTTCTGCAGTAATTTTAGATGGTTTTAATTTAAAAATCAAAGCAGCTCACAATAAAACGATGGGAAACAAATAATGCTAACACAATTATGGTAGGTCACTGAGGGAGGCAAGATGCTAGATAAGTTGGACCTTTGGTCTAATGCAGCAGGACTCTTCTAAATAATGCAACAGCAGTGGGGTTTTTTTTTAAAAAAAGGATCAAATCAAAGCACACAGGATGAAACCTCAGCATACGGCTGTCTTCATAGACCCCTAAATAAATAAAGCAAACGTCTGAACAGTTTGTACATTTTTTTTAATGAAACAAAGAAGCCACATGTTTTGCCATCTTCATTTTTTTGTAAACAAATGGAAGATAGAAATAATGAAAGGCAGATGGTGGAAGAAAGAAGAAAGGGAAAGGGGGGAAAAAGGCTGAAGTAGCAAAAGGGAGATTATTAAACTGCTATAAAATAACACAGTGGGGGTTTATTCTGCAGTTTATTGGCCTTTCAGACACTTAACTTACATTCTAAATTGGATGCCGTTCAATCGTCTACATTATTTATTACAAAGGAAACCGAGTAATAGAAAGAGGCTGTTAGGCCTGAATTGGTTGTTGTTGAATGGGAAGCAGCCCAACTCTCCAGGGAGAGGCAGCGGGAGAAAATCCTATCAGAATCAGTGGGAGACCCTCACACAGGTAGAGAGCATCACCAGCTCCTTGGGTGGGCATTGAGTGCAAGGTGGGGTGCTCAGCACGGCAGTTGCTTCTGCATTTCCAAGATGGGTTGATGGGGTGGAATGTCAAAACGTTTACTTTTGATCATAGCAAAACAATTTGGAATGCATCTGATGAACACTTCGTCTTGACATTACCATCCACACAGTAGGTCTCCGTCTTCTTGCACCATCCTTGCAATCTGTAAAAAAAAGGACCCATTCGTTCAAACAGGAGAAATCAAACCTTCACACACCAGTTTTTTGGGCATCATGGGGTGTGAAGATTCGATTTCTCCAGTTTGAATGAATTTGTCCTTTCTACAGATTGCAAGGATGGTGCAAGAAGCCTGGGACCTATTGTGTTCAATGGTAATGTCATGGGACCTGAATTTCAGAAGAGATCTCAGGGTGAAAGTAATAATAATATTTTAGTCAAAGTGGTGTGAGGCTCTCCAGCATCTCTAAAACCTCCCAACTGAATACACATTCCTGAAATGTATATGGAAGGACAAGACCATCATTGCAAGAAAACACCTGGAATTGCCCATCATTTGCAGACCCAGAGACCTTCCCCTAAATAAAGACACATTTGACTCAAATTTTAGTTTTGGTTTTTGGCAGAATTTAGGCCACAACTTTATTGATTATAGAAAAGTGAGTGGTTGCATGGGCTCTGGTTCGACTAGCTCCCTGCACCCTTGCAGGTAGCACTGACCCAGAGCTCTATCATAGGTCAGCCAAGGGTGAACACCTGAGGCAGGTGAAAAGCCTGGGAACAGACTCTGTTCACTCCCCGGATGCTCCCCTGGACTCAGGCACAGGCACAACCCCCTCTCGGGGGTTGACCAAACCAAGTTGAGTCCCTGGATTCCTTTAATGGAATACCCTTCACATAGGGATGGCAAGACCATTCTCCCATCTCTATCACATGAACCAGTGCCTATCTGCAACCTTACAAGTTGTGACGAATTGCTACGTGGCAGGTGAAACCCAAATGGCTACAGCCAATCAGCCAAGTGGGGAAAATTCCTGCTGTGCTCCTGTCCCAACAACAGAAGACACATGACGGCATAGCAAGGTCAATCGCAAAATGCCCTAAAATTAGGGAGAGGTGGGCAGGTGCACAAGCTGAAAGAGGAAGCTCTGGGACACATGCAAAGGTGCCAGATTAAACCCAGCAACGAGGGACCTACCAATTGGGTGTGGTGGCTATCCAATAGACCCACCCACAACCAGGAGGTCAGTCTCCAGGTCTTACCGCAACTCATGCCCTCTTTTAGGGAGGACACAATTCAGAAACTGGAGTGGCGTTACCAAAAAGCCACAGGGACTATCTTCCTTAACATTTTCAGGATCCACCAGAGATGATGCAGCCTTCCTTTTCAATATGATGTATTTAATTACATCATATTGTAATATAATGTGTCATCACAAGCCAAAATAGTTGACTACACAGGAAGACAACAAAGCAAATACACATTAAACTTCCCACCATACAGTAATAATTCGGTTCATGTGCTACAACAAAATTAACACAATGAACAGGAACACTTTTCCTTGATGACATGGAACTTTAAAAAATCTATTTCTCCTTTAATTATGAAATGATCCACGGAGCTTCCTATTCCTCTCCTTCAGAATCGCACACATTTACAGATGAATACAACTAGATCACACTGTAAGATAAATCAGATTCATTGTTGTGTCCTTGAGTCTCTCCCCCCTGCTCCCTGCCACTGACACAGCCTATTCTGTACTTCATCCATGTGACAGCACAGTGCTGTTTCACTGCACGGCTGGCTAGAACTGAGCAGAGGCTTATCACTCTAATGAACTAGTAAAGAGTTTGGGGATCCCAAAGGAAACTGTCTTGAGCTTTGGCAGCAAAGGACATTCAACATGAAGCAGGCTTTGCAGAAAGCTACTGATGCAATTGCATCAAGCGGTAAAATATAAGTGTCGGCCCACCTGGGATCTCTTATCAAGGCCTCCCGTATCATAGATCGCTGTGACATGTAGACATGCTAAGTATGTCATCAGGGAATGAGCCACTTAGAGATAGCCTTCGGTAAAGAAAGACTAGTAATTTGTGGTTATAAGCAACTGGGTTAGCGGAGAAAGTTAGCACTGTACCAACATCTCAGTGTCCTCTTCAGCCTTGTGAATTTTTTCGTAGGGGAACAGTTAGGGCCAGAGGTGCCAGCTTGCAAGGGCGAAGGGGCGGGGGATGTCACACACATGACTCCCAATGTTGCATGTGTGAGTATCATGTCTCCCTCCCAAAGCTGAGCAGAAGCTTCCTGGGCTTTGGGAAGGAGGCGCCAGACTTTAATACTTTAATCAACTGGGAACATTTAGAGGACTAGCCTAGCCCCCCATGTCCGCCAAAGCCATTTCTGTCATCCGGAGGAGGTGATGATGTGGGCTTCACACCCCCAACATGAGCGTGCGGGCTGGCATTCCAGCCCCTGCATGATCAGGGGAATCCTCGGGTTGCGTCATCTCCTGAGCCAGCCAACCGGCTGGCTCAGGGTGTGTGGCTCGCCTCATTTAAGGCGAGTGCGGCTCCGGGATCTCCCTCTTTGACCGGCGCAGCTGTTTCTGTTTCCCACCTGCCTGCTCCTTTTTTAGATTTCCTTCTGACCTTGCTATGGACCTCGGTTGGTCGCCATTAAGGGGCCTGGTAGGATTTTTTTTCCACTTGGCAAATTGGCACCGGCCATTTGGTTTTTTGCATACCTTGTAGCAAATCGTCACAACTTCTTTGGTCTTGGCGGTTAGGCATTGGTAGGGGTATTGTTATTTAGATGTGTTGGGGGGAGGAGCGCCATCACCTCCCCCAAATATTGAAGGGTAGTCCGTTAAAGGATTCCGGGGGGCGTGGCGTCGTCTGAAGCCTATGGAGGCCAGGACCTAAAGTGCGCCCCCGAGTGGTGACCCCAGGGGAGTACCTAGTTGATGTGCATCAGCAGGGCTCCCCCTGCTGGTGTTAACCCTTCCCGGTCTTCAAGTAAACAGGCTGAAGTCGGATAGTCGGATAGGACCAATGCCTAAGCCAATACCGCTCTTACCTGTAACCAATAAAGTTGCGGCCAATTTTAGCCCATTAACCTTAATCATTGGTGTCATGTGTCTTTATTTTTACTGGGGGAGGCGGGAACTTGCCACGCAACCACAGCCATCTCACAACAATAAGGTAAGCAGAACCCCGCACCCACCGACATCCTAAATTCACAAGAGCCTGGAGAAAGGGGCAGAAACATGGAAGTCGCTTTCACAGATGTACAATCCCACGCCCATCTCCATGGTGTCACTGAAGTCTGAAAAGGTCTCCTGTTCTGCCCCTCTAGTGCAGTGAATACCTGCACTAGATCATGGTTAAAAAATGACTGAAGTGTCAGCAGGTTTAGTGCACACATCGTTCTAGATAGCAGAATAGTAGGAATGATAGAATCCCTTTCGGCTCTGTTACAATCCTATGGCATTCCCTTGTCTCCACCACCATCACTTCACAACACTTGGCAACTTTCCCAGTGGGGAAAGGAAAGCCCACACACCGGGTCTTCTTCAAAGAAACACTGATGAGCTCATGGGGCTGTGTTTACATTAACCATGCAAATTTGCAACTCCAAGCTATCGCCTAGTGTTTAATCTTGCAAGTCAATTTGTTTCCAAGACCAGGGTGTTTAGCAGCTCTGCGGCATTTCATTACCGTTTACCAATCAGGAAAAGGTTATGTTTCTTGTTCCCCCCCTTTTTTTTTGAATTGCAAACCACAGTAGAATAAACAATAAAAAAAGCAGATCCTAGACACATCAGGTATCCAAAGGAGGTAATTAACTACCCTGAACAGTCACAGCCAACCTACTTCCAGTTATAATTGAGAGGATAAAATGTACTTGTCAGATATTTCATTCTCCTGCCTCCTTCTCCCCCTCCCACCTCATTCTCTGTGCTGGACCATATGTGAAGCCAGCTTTCCCAGGCTACTTTGAATATGTTTTAGTAAGCAATTTGCCCCCTTTCACCCACCCCATGAAAACACTTGTGCGCAACATCAACACTGACTGCTTCATTTTTATTTTTTATTTGTGTTTATTTTTTGCTGTTAATGATTTTGCCAAGAATTTATTTTGAAACATCTGCTACTGGCACATTTGGGGGGGGGGGCAGAATGGAGAGGGAAAAGCGTGGGTGGAGGGGAAATCTCACTCTTAGAACAAAGCACTGAGGATAAAAATGAAACTGCTGCTGTGATGACTAAAATGGACAGTGTCTCTAAAAGGCCTCTGAGCTTGACTTTCTAAGTGCACAAGGCTGGATCCCACTTTTTAAAATCCCCCTGTCCCTCTTCTCTCACTGTTTTTTTGCAAAAGATGAGAATTAAGACTCTGTACAGCAGATATTTCAAGACAGTGATCTTCTGTGCTGGAACTTGGAGTCACTCCAGCATCTCAGTTACAGAACTGTGTACACTAGGCTTTCCTATTTATTTTGTGTACAAGGATAGGAACTCAAGTTCCAGACTCATCCTATGTATGTATGTATGTATGTATGTATGCACACAGTGCTTTTTTCTTTTTAAAAAAATGTTTAGGGTACTCTCGTTTTCCTACCCATATTGAAGTACTGCCCCTCAATGAGGCCAAACTTAGATTCACAAAATGTTTAGGGGTATGCGTACCCTTGCGTACCCCCAGGAAAAAGCACTGTATCTATCTATCTATCTATCTATCTATCTATCTATCTATCATCTATCTATCTATCATCATCATCTATCTATTTATCTATCATCTATCTATCTATCTATCTATCTATCATCTATCTATCTATCTATCATCTATCTATCTCTATCATCTATCATCTATATCTATCTATCTATCATCTATCTATCTATCTATCTATCTATCTATCATCTATCTATCTATCTATCTATCATCTATCATCTATCTATTTATCTATATCTATCTATCTATCTATCCATCTATCTATGTCAAGCACCCATTTTCATTTAACCGGCAAATACATTAATTTTATTTATTTGTTTGTTCATTTATTTAATCCACCAGAGGCACTAACTTGAGCCGAAGATTGAGATGGTCTGGTGCCGTGTGTGTGACATTGCACGTGCGACTTGTGTGTGTGATGTCACACGCCTGACATCACATTGTCAGAAGAAGGACAAGTATGGAGCCAAGTGCAGCATGGCTTCAATAGCAGGCAGTTCCTTTTCTCTTGCGCTGAGCATCATTTTAGGGCAGAAGGAGGAGGAGCTGGCTATTGAAGCCACACTGTGCTCAACCTCCTCCATCCCCTCACCACTGAGGTGGGGGCAGCCAAAGATATTGTGGTGCCCCAAACAGCTTGACACTCATGAAGTGGCAACCCTGTAATACATTTATATCCCACCTTTCCTTCTGAAGGAGCTCAGGGTGACAAACACATCCAAGAGAGAGAGAGAGAGAGAGAGAGAGAGAGAGAGAGAGAGAGAGAGAGAGAGAGAGAGAGAGAGAAAGAAAGAAAGAAAGAAAGAAAGAAAGAAAGAAAGAAAGAAAGACATTCTAAAATAGTGTCTGTGTGTTTAAGTGTGATCTTACTTGAGACTGCAGATGGGCGTGGAAGATTAATTCTTGCCTTCCTAGCTGAACCCTCCATTGAGATCACTTCCACCTAAAGCCCCAAACACTTTCTTCAAGCTTAATTTAAGTGGAGTGGCGTGTGGGTACATGTGCAGCTGTCTCCAGACAGTGGGAATGTTCGGGGAGGCGGGACAGGATATATTGCTTAATAATATCCTTCCTAACTTGCGTTAGCAAGTCCCTTAGCACAGTGCATTCCCCTTTTAAACACACAGTGGTTAGCTTGTTCCAAGCTTACTTAAGCTTCTCAATATAGGATTCCTGGTAATCCCCTTTTCTCCCCCTTAAAAAGACACGATACAACCTTGTGTAAAGTATTATAAAAGAGGTTTACTCACGCATTCAGTTCACAGATGGATCCCTGAAGGCAGACTTACGTTACAAAGTATATACACGTGGAACTACCCCATATGGGAGTTAGTCCCAGTGACTGCAGACAGGCAGTCACTGCTGCTCACTCAACAAAAGCAAGATGGAGAGAGAGAGAGTGGCACCAGCCTTGTCCCTTTGGGTACCTGGGCAGGTAAGGTCACACCCACCTCTAGTCACATGCAGAGAAAGTTAGTCCCAGATCAGGAGGAAACAGGAAGTTTTCTACTGACTGGAGCAAACATCCCCTTTCATGTCCACTCTAGGAATGTTGTACTTGAATGCTATCTATGTGTAACATCACACACAAACAGCCTACTGGGTAAGGAGTAAAAGAGAAGTGGGTGGGAGTGAAGGGTTGGCAGAGAGAAGGAAAAGAGGTGAAAGAATTATCATCCCACCAATTTTTAATTCTGGCAGCATATTCCCCAACACAGATTATATCTAAGGTTATGTGGCCCTCAACAACAACAGAAACCGTTTCCTACTCGTGAATGCAGAATATAAACTTGGGGGATAGTTTATTAACCAATACCTATTCAGACATGTGCACAAACATTAATTTTCCTTGGGGGAAAATAAAATAAAAATAGCCCAGAGATTGAATTATTGATGTCCTTTCCAAAATTATAAGCTGCTTTGTAGCTATTCCTGTTTATTTATATTCAGAAGCTGAAGTTCACTCTGATATAGAACTTGTTCTCCCGTCTAAAGTAAACGAAATATTACAGTTAGGAATAAATCAATAACATCAAGAAATGAAGAGAAACGGCCTGTTTAGTTGCGTTTAATTTGAAATGAATAATTGAAAGGCTATTGCAGAAAATATTTAGGCACAAAATTAAAACAGGAAATGACTTGGCAGGCATCCGTCTTCCCTTTTGCATTTTGCAGGCATTCTGGAAAAAGACACACAGATCAGGTAGCAGATGATCAGTTTTGCAAGTAGGTCTAGGCTTGTACAACTAGAAGACCCCACTGGTTGAAATGCATCTTGCCAGTCATGCAATCTTTGCAATTCTGACTCTACAACTCTTTAGGTTTCCTGCTTCCTCCCCACCTTTCCTACTCTTGTAGATTTTTGCTGTGCATCACTCTGATATTCTGTATGGCTCTATGCATATTTTAATAACTGAAATTATAAATAAAAATTTAATGCTCTGCCTTCAACTGTATCAACTGATTGTTGAGATAAGCCAAGACTGACACAATTTTAAGAAACAGTAACATAAAAAAGTTCTTGGGCTGATGTTTTTTTTTATTATTTTACCTTAGTTGTTAAATAGGTTGGGCTTATCAGCAAAATGTCATGAACTGGGTTTGAGAAATGTTGAAGAAGAAAAAACAGGTTACATGAAAAAATGCTTGCTTTTAGGTAATTGTTGAAAGCTGCACTTTAAACTACTTATTTCTAGAATGGATAGTCCATAAAAGCAATTTATTGTAGAAGCCTTTCCATCATTCACCAAATAATTGTTTGGAATGGTTCAAAACTTTCTAAGCCATGTGAAAGATTTGTACAGATGACAACCTGGAAATAAAGAAAAAAGGGTTACTTTGACAGTTGAAACTGGGGTGAAATTCAATCTGCCATGCCTTTAGAATGGAACATTACCTGCGCTTTCTGATGCCTTTTTAGAAAAGAAGGCGAGAGAACGTCATTTAAGGCTGTCATCCTAACATTCTTAAAAGTTAAATGATAACAAAATCTACTTCAAAATAAATGTTTCCAAGACCAAATTCTAAGTTTATTTGGTAACTAGCAAAATCCTCATCATAATTATATTTTCCCAGTGAGTGATTGGCAACTATTCAACTGTATGGAAGAACATTTGCAGGCATCACGGGAGGGAGGCTAAAAGTACTTCTGCTCATTTCAGTAATCCAGACCTGGATCCAACACAGTGTGTTACATTTCCATAACCTTTCCCAGATACAGTGATTCTTTGCACATGATGGCATGTGTGACCAGAGCTCCTGTGTCCACATATCTCCTATTAACTTAAAGCAAGGTTGCCAATGCATA
Source organism: Podarcis siculus (assembly GCA_034642415.1). Taxonomy (NCBI): domain Eukaryota; kingdom Metazoa; phylum Chordata; class Lepidosauria; order Squamata; family Lacertidae; genus Podarcis; species Podarcis siculus. The sequence goes on from JAXCMG010000069.1 coordinate 1,225,342, forward strand.
GCTGTCAAGCGTCCCTTATTTGGCAGGACAGTCCCTTAACCCAGCGCCATGTCCCGCTGCTGTCCCTTATTTATGATGTCCCTTAAATAAGCTACTGAAGGTAATGGAGCCCTTTCTATGTCCAGCTGTCCTTTGTCAATAACAAATTGTTGCTGTTTTTTGTGTTGAATATGTGCTATATGGTAATTTATGGACCTAATAGGTATCTAAAGCCATTTGCACACAACAAAATATGTATTTTATCAAAGTAATTGTTGATCCCTTATTTTGGCTGCTGGTCCCTTATTTTCAAATCTGTAAGTTGACAGCTATGTGCCAATGTGGTGCCCTTCAGTTACTCTCAGCCCCTGCCAACATCACCAATGCTGGGAGCTGGAGTCCAGCAGGTTTCTGACACTACACTCACTAACCCTTACTTAAGGTGAGGGGTCATCTTCATGCACACAGCACATCCCTTTGCCCCCTGTCCATTTAACAACACTCAAATAGGAATGTGTTTGCATGTTCTGACACTCATGTGGAGCTCAGGACTGGAAGCAATGTGTGCAATCAAAAGAAAGTTACATGCACATAGATTTCATGAAAATCAGTGAATCTTAATAATACCATTCATTTTGAAGCTACTCGTATTCACTGAAGGAACGGTTCACAAACTTGTTTGCCCATGGACCCCTTTAAAATTGGTGGACCTGCTGCTATAGCAATTGTAATGTGATGTGCTAGAATCTCAGGGGTCAGCAAAATTTTTCACCAGGGGGTCGGTCCACTGTCCCTCAGACATTGGGGGGGGCAGACTATTTTTTTGGGGGGGAATGAACAAATTCCTATGTCCCACAGATGCATTTTAAATAAAACCACACGTTCTACTCATGTAAAAACACCAGGCAGGCCCCACAAATCACCCAGAGATGCATTTTAAATAAAAGGACACATTCTACCCATGTGAAAACACGTTGAATCCCAGTCCGTCCATGGGCTGGATTTAGAAGGCAATTGGGCCAGATATGGCCCCCGGGCCTTAGTTTGCCTACCCATGTGCTAGATGCTATATGGCTTTTATTTGTACTTTTATTATTGTTTATTTTCTTTTTATGTATGGAAGTGAGAGCTGGACCATAAAGAAGGCTGATCGCCGAAGAATTGATGCTTTTGAATTATGGTGCTGGAGGAGACTCTTGAGAGTCCCATGGACTGCAAGAAGATCAAACGTATCCATTCTTAAGGAAATCAGCCCTGAGTGCTCACTGGAAGGACAGATCATGAAGCTGAGGCTCCAATACTTTGGCCACCTCATGAGAAGAGAAGCCTCCCTGGAAAAGACCCTGATGCTGGGAAAGATGGAGGGCACAAGGAGAAGGGGACGACAGAGGACGAGATGGTTGGACAGTGTTCTCAAAGCTACAAACATGAGTCTGACCAAACTGAGGGAGGCAGTGGAAGACAGGAGTGCCTGGCGTGCTCTGGTCCATGGGGTCACGAAGAGTCGGACACGACTAAACAACAACAATATTTTCTGTTTATGTTGTATTACAATTTCCCTTCTGTAGAGTTTGAACTGTAAAACAATAAAATCCAATATAAGTAATAAAAGAGGCAAAAAGTGCAACACAAGATCTGTATGGATATTTAATTGAATGGATGTGCCGTTTCCCATCTTCAGCCACAAATCCACAGCTGCATCTTGGACCAACTGACTGAAGCCTGTGGACCACTGGTGGTGGTCTGCAGACCCCATTTGAGGAATGCTTGCACTAAAGATCACTTCTGTGAGTTATATGGTCAAATTGGTCAAGCAGTAAATCTACATAGATGTTTCATATAGCAGAAAAGAACCATAGAATATTTGCATTAGTCTAAATCCCCTTGGTCTGGATATTTATTTACAGGCATATTCAAACATGAAATGTGTGAGGTTTTTGTAATTTCATCTTCTTCTTTTTTGGAAGTTTTGGTGTCATGTAAAATCACTATCTTATTCTATAATAAATTTGGTGTTTTGAGAGACATACGTGAAACCACAAAATCTCTATTTCTGAAATACTGACCACTATTTTCTACCTAGTTCATTGAAATTACAGCTACCATGGATATCCTTGTGGTTTCTCAGCCTTCTCCCGAATGTTATCTTTATGAGGAAAGTTCATGAATGAGTGTCATAAATTATGGTACTGGCTTGAGTTAGGTGTCCTTGTGAATGCAATTGTCCCAAACATTGCAATTTCAAACAAGCTATTAGTCTAACATACTGCATTTGGTGTGAAGAATCAATCTTTCAACAACAATCATTGCCCTTAGAACCCTAACTTGTCCAAGGTTGGACTCAAGAAACAGAATCTGACTTCTCAAACTCAAGGATATGATACAGTGAAAGTTAATGAATTTACCAGGGCAGTTTTAGTCAAATGTAAGTTCCACTTAGTTCAATTAGATTTATTCCTCAGTAAATGTGCTTGGGATTGCATCATATAATTGCATGAACCTCATTGGATGCAAAGGAATTTGCTTCTAAGTAAACAAATAGCATTGTGGAGCATGCCCCTTAATTTTGACAGGAGAGATTTAAGCAAGTGCTTTGGAGTGTTTCGTGTCACGGTTCGTGTGGCACCACCCAGAAGAGATCTGTCAGAAGGGAAGGGCATTAGCAATCCACTTGGAGAAGACCTTGTGCCACCATTCAAGGAGTGGAGGAAGAGTTGCCTCAGCCAGCCTTGGCCTCAACTCTGCTGCCAGAAGTTGCATTGACAGCCAAAGACCCAGCTAACAAATCAGCAGGTTCTGTGGAGCTTGGGACCACAAGCAGGGTGAAGAAGCTGGACATGCCTCTGTCTCCATGGTAGTGTTAAGTGAATGTGCAGGTGCAAACAGACTGAGCCTTTCCAGAGGAGCACTTGGTTGCAGATGCAAGCCAAGTAGCACTTCACAAAAGGAGAGTGAGGGATATGTCAGTTGTTAGGACAACATCTTAGCCCATGCCTAGTCATGCACCCTAGAACTCTGATTATGTATCTGAGAACTGTGTAACCTATAGTCTGAGCTGATGTGTAGATCATGTACAGAAGATAAATTCTATCCAGTTTGCTTTTACAGATAAATCTATCAAATGCACACTTTCCAAAACAATAAGCAAACCAAAACACAGGTATTCTTCAAAATTCATACTTTTCCAAAGTACGTCTCCAACCAGTGTCTACAAAAATGCATATATTAGGTGAAAGTGTGCATAAGAATGAATATATTAGAGAACATGGCACACAAAAATGCATTACATTAGGAGAAATTGTTTGCAAAAAAAAAAAAGTGTACTTGAGGTAAAGTTGCGTGAGGAAATGTGTTTATTAGGGAAAAATCCACACCAAAATGCTGATGAATTTTCATGAGAATTTTTAAAATATATATAAAAAACCCCATAAACCTCTGCAGAAATTTGGAGAATTGAATATAAGATTGGAAAAATGGGAATCTGAGGGAACTGAAACTGACAGATTCTCCCACCTCTACTAAGCCTTTCTCCCTCTACCCCTTTGCCAATATTACACATTGGAGGATGTCTTCACCACCCATTGTATACTGTATTCATTTACAGTGGTGCCTCGCAAGACGAAATTAATCCGTTCTGCGAGTTTCTTCGTCTTGCGATTTTTTTGTCTTGCAAAGCACGGCTATTAACTGCTTAGCGGCTATTAACGGCTTAACGGCTTAGCGGCTTTAAGAAAAAGGAAACAAACTCGCAAGAACTTGCAAGACGTTTCGTCTTGCGAAGCAAGCCCATAGGGAAATTCGTCTTGCGAAGCAAGCCCATAGGGAAATTCGTCTTGCGAAGCAACTCAAAAAATGGAAAACTCTTTCGTCTTGCGCGTTTTTCATCTTGCGAGGCATTCGTCATGTGAGGTACCACTGTACTTTGCTGCAGCATATTAGGAAACTCAACACAACACACCACTGGTGACTTTTACCATGTTCAATATTAATGTGGAAATCCAATTTTAGGGGCAGAATCTATCCCCACCCCACACCGCCCTTCTTAATTTCTATAAAGCAAAATGAGAATTGGTACAGTTGCATCTGCCAATAGGTTACATTTTGCCTATGGAATGCTCCATTTAAAACACACACACAACAACAACTGCATAATGCAATATGTGGGCAAAAACATAAAAAACGGGGAAATGCATATTTTATATGCCAACATGGTAGTATATGTAAAGTAACCTCTCGTCTACCATTTCTTTTGTAGTGTATTTTTTTTAAAAAATAGTGGCTGCAATCCTGCACACACATAGCTGCTTAATCTCCATGCAATACAGTGGCACAGAAGATTTGTTTAATTAACCAAGACCTCAGTAATTGTTGGAACAAAAAAAGGAATAAAACTATGGTAATTTGGGAACTGCTAATTTGTGCAAGCTTTCCTTTTCCAGTGTTCAGCATTACAGTTCTTCTTTTCCCTTCTCCTTTCTGCAGTTAATTATAGATCTCACACAAAGTGGTAGCTAGAAACTGGATAGGGAAAGCAAATACGCACCACTTATATTTTCTTGCCACCAACTTCCTGGTTAGAGTCACAGCTTGAGAAGCTTCAGCTCAGTGGGGAAGCAACATTTGTGCCCATTGATGTATTTAGGTTACAGAAACTCCTGTAGAGAGAGCTAGTAAGTATCTCTCTGAATTACATGCAAGCCGAGAAAATAATTACAACTATATTTTTTTGTGTGGAAAATCATCCTAGGATGTAATTCAAGCTGCTGTTGAGAGTACACAACTGTCTTCCCTCCCTCGCTTCCTTCCACCAGTAAGCCTTGAGATTTCAAATTGCAACAGTGATCAGCATAGACAGACTCATGCCCCAGTAGCAGGAACACCTGAGGTGATGTCCTAACACAGCCATTGGCATCACTGGTATTTACTGGAATAAGGAGGGACAGGTGACAGCAAGGCCAGGGCTTTGTGGGCACCCCATTGAGAAGACTGGATTCACTGCACCCAGGCAGCCCTGACCTCACCGTCACCACCCAGTCCATGCTGCAACCCAAACCATGCTAGCTGCTGCTGCCCAATAGACGGCACATTGCCAGGCCCTGGAGCCTCAAGGTTTGCCACCAAATCCTCTTTGCATACCCTCCAAGTGTCCCGGTTTTCCAGGGACAGTCCTGGAATTACGAAAGCCATCCCGGCTTCTGAATTGATCCCAGAATGTCCCGATTTTCCCTGCCAGTGCTGCTGTTGCCAAACTCAGGGAGGAGGATGAACCAGAGCTTGTGCTGAGCAGCAGCAGTGGTGAGAGAACATCCCATGGCCGCTGCTACTAGCCTTCTCTCTAGGGCAGCTTGTAGCAGCTGCTGGAGAGTGGGCAAGGAGGAGGCAAGGTGTTAAGAGTCCAGGTTCCCGGCTTGATAACACAGCCTGCCATTCATGGTCAGGAGGAGACGAAGCCTGCAGCTGTTGGCTCTCCTCTGCCTGAGTAAAATCCAAGCCTCCCTGTTCTGGGCTGCTTTCTGCAGCCAGCTGCAAACCTTCGCTTGGAGCTGGCGTATTCATGACACCAGGCTGCTGCCACAGTGCCACCAAGACCCATCCCCGTGTGACATGCCGGCTCTGATGAACAGGCAGAGTGGAGGGCCACCCTGGGCAGGAAAAAAGGGGGAGTGAAGAGGAGCACAGAGAGTCTTGGTTTTTTTGTTTTTGTTTTTAAAAAACTTAGTGTGTCCTTGTCTAATCTTGCCCCTTTTAAAATTTATTTATTGATGCGTGTTTTTGCTGGGAGTGGTGGAGCAATAGGCTTTATGCTCCTTATCCTCTCCTTTTGGGAGGGAGTGCATAGTGGCCCAGAGGGAGAGGTCAGTGGGGAGGACTAACTGTAGTGAGGAAATGACCCTGCTGAGAACATCTTACTCAATGCCCCTCCAAAATCTGCACTAGTGTATAAGCTGGGCAGCATTATATGAGCAAAGCTGTTCTCAGATGGGTGGCTGTTTATAATGGGGAAATGCATGCATACATTTTTTGAAAATGATACTTTTATTTTATTTACTGCCCTGAATTTGCATAGCCTGTAAATTTGGAGATAATTATGTGGTGAAAAGCATACCCTCCAAGATTTCTCCAATGACAATAGGGGCACCCTCAACAACAACAACAATTTTATTATTTGAATTCCGCCCATCAGACGGTGTTGCCCCAGCCACTCTGTGTGGCTTCCAACATATATAAAAGGCCATATTCTGTTCCACAGAATCTTCTGGGGGCTACATGCCGGTGATCGATGGGTCCTGAGGCAAAAGTGGGCGGAAGAAGAAATGTAAAATTTACCTTTGTAAATTTCTACTAGCACCCCTCTATCCTTCATCCAAGCAAGCAAAAGGCATTACCAGCGCATACCCTCCAACATTTCTCTGATGAAAATAGGGACATCCTATTTCATAATAATAACAATAATAATTTTACCATTTATACTCCACACATCTGGCTGGGTTGCCACTCTGGGCAGCTTCCAACATACATAAAAACTTAATAAAGCATCAAACATTTTAAACTTCCCTTTACAGGGCTGCCTTCAGATGGTTCAGGGGTTGGATAACTGCATACCCTCCAACATTTCTCCAATGACAATAGGGACATCCTAAGGAAAAGCAGGACATTATGGGATCAAATCAGAAACCGAGGCGGCTCCTGTAAATCTGGAACATCTCTGGAAAATAGGGACACTTGGAGGGTCTGCAAGTGTTTAATGACCCTTTCCAGCCAGGGGTTTGACAGGGTTTGGGGGGGGAGAGCTGTAAGGGAATGGGATGTGGGGGTGAAATGTAAAGGGAGGAGGAGCTTGGGGAAGGTGCGCAGGGAGAGCAGCTTGAGCAAGTTGCAAAGGGAAGGGTTGACAAAGGTGGGGTTGGGTTTGGCAGGTAGGCAGGGTTGGTGAGCAATATGAGCAGGGGTGTCAATCCCCTGTAGAAAATCCTGACAATTCTGAATTTGTTTTGAGTACCAGAATTGAACTGAGCTTACAGCCCTTCCACTACTGTTTGTATCCACCACCACCTTGGGTTCTTAATTTCAGCAGTATAATGAGGCATTCATTTTTGGGCTGCCATTCTACCAAAAACCGGGAAGAAAAAATTCTTGCCAATTTGGCCTTCCAACTCTGGGCCATCTAAGCTAATGTGTAGTGATCAATGGCTGTGATCAATACCTTACATCTCTGATGCTCAAGTCCCTCTGAATATGACCAATTTAACTTGACCCTCAGCTGGATTCACCGTAAAGCCCCCCCCATATTTTTGTTACAGTTTTCTTTTTGAAAATGATTGCATCCAAAATGTTGGCACTCATTAGTTCCCCAGAGGTACTTTATTTCAAACTGACAGTATTATTGCTTCAGTGATCTACTGGTACCTACAGAAGGCTTACTATTGCAGCGACCTATCATTGTCACTTACATCCCATCCCCTGCTGAGTATAGCCTGCAGAGTCTTCTCTCTCTCTCTCTCCACACACACACAGCACACACAGAGAGAGACCATGATCTAATGTGTCTCTTTCAAATCCTCCACCTGCCTCACACAATGTCATTTTTTGGGGGTAGCATCATATTGCTGGAATATTACTCAATAATTGAAAGTTCATATACATGACTTAATTACTGCAATGGAACCCAGGTGGCGCTGTGGGTTAAACCACAGAGCCTAGGACTTCCCAATCAGAAGGTCGGCGGTTCGAATCACCGCGACGGGGTGAGCTCCCGTTGCTCGGTCCCTGCTTCTGCCAGCCTAGCAGTTCGAAAGCACGTCAAAGTACAAGTAGATAAATAGGTACCGCTCCGGTGGAAAGGTAAACAGTGTTTCCGTGCGCTGCTCTGGTTCACCAGAAGCGGCTTAGTCATGCTGGCCACATGACCCGGAAGCTGTATGCTGGCTCCCTCGGCCAATAAAGCGAGATGAGCGCTGCAACCCCAGAGTCAGTCATGACTGGACCTAATGGTAGGGGTCCCTTTACCTTTACCTTTAATTACTGCAATATAAGCTATTTTAAGAGGACAACACCTCCGCTACTTAAAAATAAAATATGATTTATGTATGTATAGTGGTTTCAATAAAAAAGCAAGAAAAAGGACAAATAATGTAGAAAGACTACTTAACCATGCCCCATTTCTTATGATTTGAAGCCACTGTGGATGATGTTTGATTTACCACTTTTCCACTTTCCCCGTGTTTTATTCCACTTGCCTCATGCTTTCTAGGCACACGTGGTAAACCCACTGTTTACCACTGAATTGGATCAAATATCAGCCCGTAGAAAACCCAACTTGACGTTTGTTACAATTCAGTGGCAAGCAGCGAGTTTTCCCATGGAAAACTGGCAGAGCAGATGAAAAACCTCTTGGACCCAAGCCTAGAAATCATGGGGCAAGTTGGAGGGTGGGTGTGCACTTGTTCAGAGATGAGGCACATTCACAAATTCCACTGAAGTCTTTTCATTGGAAGACTCCAGTTGAGAATGTAGCATCATGCCTTATAATGGGTCTGATAATGTTGCCTGAACCCTTTCCTTTCCTCAAATTTCCTCAGTCTACTATAGCTCTTACTATGTCCCTAGATCCACATTTTCCAAAATTTTGAAACCTGGGGCACCTTTTCCTCTGGCTTAAAACACCCATAGCTGAGTTTGGACTTGAACCTGGCTCTTTTCCCCATTCAAGGCTATCCATAAACTTCACTGGACCTTCCTTGTTGGAGAAACGAGAACCAAGATGGCTGCCAAGTTCTTGAAGCAGGATTTTGAGCTCTTATAATAATAATAATTATTTATTTTTTGTACCCCACCCATCTGGCTGGGTTTCCCCAGCCACTCTGGGCGGCTTCCATAGAAACCAAAAAACACTAAAATATCATACATTAAAAACTTCCCTGAACAGGGCTGGCTTAAGATGTCTTCTGAATGTCAGGTAGTTGTTTATCGTTTTGACATCTGATGGGAGGGCATTCCACAGGGCGGGCGCCACTACCGAGAAGGACCTCTGCCTGGTTCCCTGTAGCTTTGCTTCTCGCAATGAGGGAACCACCAGAAGGCCCTCGGCGCTGGACCTCAGCATCCGGGCAGAACGATGGGGGTGGAGACGCTCCTTCAGGTAGGCCAACTCTAAGCCACGTTTCAGCTCTATAACCAATCCTTAGCACTTATTTTTATCCTTCTCTTCTGTTTTACTTCTTAACTCCTTTTAGTGCTTCGTTTTATTGTTTTAAATTATTGTTTTATCTCATTGTTTTATTGTTCTAACTCCCTTAAACTGAGAGGCTACAAGAAGCTGGGCTGGACTGAATGCTTTGCCAGGCAGTGCCAAAAGCAAGGACGTGTCAAAGTTTACAATATACTAGTTATAAATTAAGGAAGAGAAACACCCTAATTATCAGAGCTGCTGGTGAGCCCAAGTGGCAGCTACAGCGAGTCTCCAAAATGTTTGCTTCTGCTGGATGGCATTGACTCGTAAATTCAAGGCTGCTGTATTTGGAGATATCTGACTTCAGTAAACCGCCGACAAATAACTATAATTGCTGTGGTACTTACTAGAAAGAACTGCAAAGATCTAGGAATCATGCCAGTCCTGTTAATCAGCTCCCCAGAATCCCGAAGGAGACAGAGTAAAATTACTCATTATTTTCTCCAAAAGGAAGAGAGTAAGCGGGAGCTGAATGAGTTAATTCTAGATGAGGCTGTTCCTCCTCCTTCCACTGTTCTGGATTGGTCAACTCATCTTAAAGGGCTCTTCACTGACTCTCTACAACTTCTCCATCTTGTACAATTACTGCTAGCATCCATCTGTCTCAAAAAACAATGGAAAGCAACTGCAGGAGTGAAGTCAAACTACTACATCAGCATCAATGAAGTGACTTCCATGGGGTGCATGCCTGGGCAGTGTGTATGGACATCCTGGGATGCCCTGGTGACAAGACTCCCCTCTCAGTCTTGCTGATGTGGTCCAAAGGAAAGCAGGGCAATGCGTTTGGCACCAGCTTGGCTGCAAGAGTTGCTGGAAGGAGGAGTACAAGGCAACATCCAATCATCTTAGGGACTCGACTGGATTTGTGTAGCGTTTGCTCCTTAGCTTTTTGTTCTCCTGAAATTTATTGCCACTAATAATCACATGCTTTCCTGTACTGCTGCCCTTTGAATTAACAGATACTGCTGGGGGGCGTGTTGGAAAAAGTACCTGCAATTTAGTAATAGAAAGAAAGAGACAAGTGTTTGGCAGGTCTAAAGGAAATTTACTAAATCCTATATATGGATGCCCTCCAGAAAATAGCATTATCTACTTTCTGCTGAAAGTACTAAGGGATCTAATACTGTCATGTTCTAACTTAATTCCCAGCTAAACCTCTCAATCTTATTAAAAGATTGCCTTTTATTGCTTGGTGGGTTTTTTGTTGTTGTTAAATCTCCCTTAAGAATGCAGCTTTGATAGACCTTACAAACTCTACAAAAACTGCTTTATCATTTATTAGTCAGTATAACTGCTCATGGCCTAATCAATCCTCAGATGAATAATATTCATCTACAAGGTAAGAACTCCAAGGCTAGTGCAAGAGTGGGAATAACATTTGGGCTCTGTTGTCAGGGCCTGTTATGTAAAAATCTGATTTTAATAATCTGGCTGTTTTCAGTATGAGTCTGTTACATATTCCATATAAATGAGACATCAGGTCAGCACAATTTGTATGAAACAGAAAGTGTCTCAGAGTTCCAGTTGCAAGTTTCTAAATGTTCATGGAGGGTGGGGGGTTGTGAAGAGAAGAACCGTTTAACTGTTATATACAAGATATTTATCATCTGATTTGCCTTGCTCTTTTCTACCCAGGTTTTGCAGCCTTCTTTGGATAATAGGAAAGTTCTGAAATTCCATTTTAAAACAGGATGGACTGGATTTATGAATTCCTCCCTTGAATAAAAAAAAGTGAAGGATATTTTTTTTGGGGGGGGGTGAGGAATTAATTTTGGAAACCTATATTGGATTCCACTGGTTACTCTCCATGACATGCTTGGGAAAGTGTGGGCCGCTAGATGTTGTTGGACTAAAACTCCCATAGTCCTGCCATTGGCCTATGTCACTCAGGGCTTATGGGAGTTGAAGTCCAAAAATGTCCATATCCCTGGGTTGAGCCTCACTTTGCCTTGCCAGATGTGTCTGCAATTGGGTAGGTTGTTGGGCATGTGACAGCAGAGGCGTCATCAATGCCTCACTTTGTGGAGAATGTGTTATCTACGGTATTTGGAGGGTGATGAGAATGTCCCATGCATGTCACACTATTTGCAGAGCTCTGAATGCATATAGAACTCCATAGCCAATCATAAATATGGTGCTGAAAACAGGAACAGAAGATGGATCTAGCTAGGGTTTAGGTTGTTTGACAGAAATCCAAGACCCATCTCACAAACACTACAAAATTCTTCCTCCCGGTTTTGTCTATCCAGTGCTATTTTTCTAGAAAAAGAGGTAATGGAATTCACCACGAACACCTCCCTTGTTCTCTTCTAATGGCAATGGTGCCCACCTGAGACGTGCCGGAACTGAGTTCCGGCGAGTTCCTGCTGGAAAAAGCCCTTTGTCTAGCCAAAGTGGAAAGTAAATGTTATTCTAAACAGATCATACTTCAGTCCTGTCCTTAAACAATGATTCTAAGCACACCTCCATGGGTTAGGAGTAAACTGAAACCAATAAACCCTACTCCTCACTAAAATTCTTGGACTTGCCAGTTTATCTGCATTTGGTTTGCCTTGGGTTATTAAAGGCAACACACAATAGATAAAGATAATGTGTGTAGCCTCTTATAGGGGCTTGTGCATTGTGCTATATTCCAAATGGAAACTGCTAAGGCTATTGCAAAAGAATTGGATTGCCAAGCTGAAATGTGCCAGAGTTGCTGCTGAGATTGCTGATAGTAGCTTGGCACAACAAAAGGAACTGCTAATGGTTGCCCATTAAAGAAAGGCAAATGCCAGCAGATGCCCTGAGTTGCTTCGTCTTCTATTCATAATTCTATTCTGATTGTAGACCTGCTTTGGTAAATTTGAGCATGTCGTCTTTCCACCCCCCCCACCTACCATGAAAATGGAGTACCTGAGAATTGCAGGTACTACTTGATAATCTGAATATCCCCTACCAATTTTCATTTTTGCTTCATATATCACATTGTCTTTCAAGCACAGGCAAGCCTCCCCAACTGGCAGTCAAGCTGACTGGTGTGGAGGGGCAATTTTATCTGTTGATTTGCTGCACTTGGTGCTAGTAGTTTGAAAATAGGCATAGGGAAGCCATTAGTTCCCCACAAATGAGGCCGAGACAAATAGGGCTGCCATATTTTCAAGAGAGAGAGAGAAAGAACGGACACATTTGCTGACTTCTGCTTTCACCTATGGATCTCTATGGACAACTATAGACAATTCTACCCATGAAAAATAGGATGTGTCCTGGAAAAACAGGACATATGGCAACCATACTCCATGCATGCCTGTTTAGAAAGTTTGTTTAATGTGCAGCTACCTTCCCTTAGAGGGACGCGGGTGGCACTGTGGGTTAAACCACAGAGCCTAGGACTTGCCAATCAGAAGGTCGGCGGTTCAAATCCCCGTGACGGGGTGAGCTCCCGTTGCTCGGTCCCTGCTCCTGCCAACCTAGCAGTTCGAAAGCACGTCAAAGTACAAGTAGATAAATAGGTACCGCTCCAGCAGGAAGGTAAACAGCGTTTCCGTGAGCTGCTCTGGTTCGCCAGAAGTGGCTTAGTCATGCTGGCCACATGACCCGGAAGCTGAACGCCGGCTCCCTCAGCCAATAAAGCAAGATGAGCGCCGCAACCCCAGAGTCGGTGCCGACTGGACCTAATAGTCAGGGGTCCCTTTACCTTCCCTTCCCTTAGTACTTGTATTAATTACAGGCTTCCCAGGAATGTGGATGGGGGAACATTACCAGAAATGGAGAATGCATGGAGGGGAGATTTATCCCTTCCTCCTCCAGAGATATAAAATTGCCCACCTTCATATGCACTGCTAGAGCATGTAGGAAAGACTTCCTTTTGGCATCAACTGGTGTAGCTTCCTTTTGGCATCAATATAATGGCTTCCTTTTGGCATCAACTGGTGTAGGCACTACACCGATATACTGTTATTTCTTGCATTTATATCCCACCTTTTTCTTTAAGGAGCGCCCCCTCTTTTAATCCCCAAAACCACCTTGTGAGGTAGGTTAGGCTGAGAGACAGTGGCTGGCCCAGGGAGCTTCATTGCTGAGTGGAAATTTGAACCCTTGTCTCCCAGGTCCTAGTTTGACACTCTAATCACTACATGACACCTGCTTTCTTTATGCATTTATGCACACCTGAGAGGTATCCTCACAGAGGATATTGCCCTCCATGTGCCCAAGGGAAACTCAGAAGTTGTGGGCTTTGTAAATACGTGGGTCTACTACAACCTGGGAAGGTGTGTAACTTTATAAGGGTGACAAGTTTGGTTAGGTGGGATGCTTGCTTTCATTATGACAGAAGAAAGAAGTTGTAAACCTGCTGAGCATGTCAGGTTAGGCAGGAATATGCATGTGTATGTGTGAAGGTCCTCAGCTTGAAGTCACTGGTGGGGATGCCAAAGGAAGAAGCTACTCAGCCCACGTGATATCAGTCCAGTCTTGTTCCCAAGTTGTCCTGACTGAAGAGAGTTTATACTGTCATAATAAACAAAGAGCTTCTCAGGCATTCTCTCTACAGTCAACCTTGGGTTACAGACGCTTCAGGTTACAGACTTCTCTAACCCAGAAATAGTACCTCGGGTTAAGAACTTTGCTTCAGGATGAGAACAGAAATCGTGCTCCAGCAGCACGGCGGCAGCGGGAGGCCCCATTAGCTACAGTGGTACCTCAGGTTAAGAACGGACCTCCAGAATGAATTAAGTTCTTAACCCGAGGTACCACGGTACGTGTAGACTGCATTTGTGGAGAGGTGATCACCTCACCCTGCTCTAACCTTGAGGTATTTAGCAGAAAGTCTGAAAGGGCCTCCTATGTAGGGACAGGGGAGAAATTTGATTCAGTTCACATTCAAAGCTGAATCTATCAAAAAGTTAATGGGAACTGAAGTGCAGCAATCCTTCAAAGTTCATACTTATCTGAATTTTGCGATGCAATTGCCCAACCAATTCCCTATTCAGGGCATATTCCCCTTATCAACCCCCTGCCACCAGATCTCACAATGCACCCCTGCCACACCACAGTCACTTGAAAAGAGCATTCATTTGGCTACGAGATGCTCCTTTCAAGCCTTTTTCAGCAGGAAGATGGAGGCGAGCCTAAAAGCACCAGGATGGCCTCTGTTGGTGCATGTGTATCCTCCCAGTGGTATCACTGCAGTTGAGGTAACAGTGGAAAATTTGAGGGAGCTCCAAGTTGGCAGCAGTGATGGCCCTGCAAGTACACAATCCCACTGCCTCACCTTGCCCCATCTCCATCCAGAAAGGTGCAATGCTGTTGGTGTTGTGCCAGGACGACCCTACTGCTGCTCCAACCCTCTTCCATGAGCTACCACTGCTTGGAAGGAGCCATTGCTCAGTGGTAGATGACATGCTTTGTACATCAAAGACCAGATTCAATCCCTGGCATCTCCAGTTAAAAACACTGCTCTTAATCTGATGAGAAATACCTCTTTGGAGAGCCAATTGGAGAAGACTTTAATGGGCTCCATAGACAAGTAGTCATAGATAGTTGTGAGATAGCTTCCCATATTACCTCTGTTCCCATAGTACCTTGTACAAAATATCTATCAATTTCAGCTCTGTCATTTCGGATTGTTTACTGAAAGCACCAGGGATTGGACTCGGAACTTCAGATTTAAAAATGTGTGCTCTTCCAGAAAGCTTTTGCCTACACGTTAGCTATACATCATGTTTCTAATTCTCCAAGCTATCATGGAGAAGTATTTTAATTAATTTGTGGTTCACAGCATGCATTTATAGCTTAGTCATATTTTAGGTGGAAAGTGTGCTCCAGAGTTGTACTATTTATATGCCTCCATTTAAAAGGTTTTGTGCTTCAAGCACTGAAGGAATTTTGTTCTGCCATTAAATCGGCTTCTTTGAAGGAATGTTAATTTGATTTGCTGCATTATTAAAGGGAAGAAAAACAGGTGGCAGAAGCTTTTATAAGGCAAATCAAATGCGGATAAACTGAAAGGATAAACGGCTACCTTAAAATAATAGTGATTAGCATACTAAGACTAATTTGTTGAAGAATTAGTGACAACAAATTAGACTGATAGTAAATTGAACAGGAACTGCACACACTCCTGGGAGAAGGGAGAATTTTATACGGTTCATTTCACTAAGGGGTTGCACCTGTGATATTTATAAGGAATTAGTTTTCTCAGAAAAATAATAACACTTCTGTATGAGGGACGGAATATCTGTCTGTCCAAAATCTTGACTCAGTCCACTTGCTTAAATCATTTCCAGACCATTTATCTGGCTGTATTCCCTATTTGTGGATCCAGTGACATCATTCGTTGTCCTGAAATGCTCACACCTTATTACTGCACAGTCCTGTATGCAGGCAAGTTTGCTGAAGGGAATAGGAAGCACAATGGAGATTTCTTCCTCATATCCAGCACCTGTCAAATATTTGATAATAAATATTGAATGCCCTCCAGTGGTATAGCAGCTGGGAACCAATGACACTGTTTGACTTTCAGGATTTAATATTCAGTATCTTATAACCAATGGACTATTACGTTCTTTATATTAAATACAAATTGATACTTGCTCTGGGTGGAATTTAGTGCCACACCAGGACAAATGTTCCAAATGTATAAGCACAGCAACTTGCTAGACAACATGATTCTCTCCTCTCACCTCTCTGCATGTTGTTTTGGGGATACTCATGTCAACCCTCCAAGCCAATATGGGAGTTGCAGAGGTGCATGGGAGGGGGAAAGGAGGGATGCACCATTGCATAAATGGATGTCCTAGCACAGGGCTTCTGCTGCTGGGACTTGTTAGGTGAATCCTGCCCTATATCATTGCTTTTTTTAATATATATGCTCCTGTCTTCATTCACTAGCCTTCTTGATGTACCTTCTGCCATACATTCAATCAATGTGTGGAGGAATGGGCAGGATTGCAGTTATTGCTCCTGCCCCCCAAAACTCCGCACATTGGAAGGCTGTTCACACATTAGGTTCAAGGAGTGTAAGTCTGTATATATGTGCACTTGATTTTTGATCGGTATATATATATATATATATATATATATATATATATATATATATATGGTTATTCAAATATAACAGTCTACATATTTTCTTAGAGGGAGTGCTGGATGATACTCCTGTATCATTTTGTCCACTGAAGGGGTATTCTTTCATTTGGAAGAACGTGTGACAGACGGCTGTGATGGACATCAACGTGGATGGTTTTTGAAGAGAATTAGTCAAATCCATGGAGCATAAAGCTATCCATGGTTGCGAGCTATGGATGGCTATGCTATTCCTCCACAATCCAAGGCAGCAATGATTCTGAATACCTATTTCTGGAAACCACTGGAGGTCAAAAGCCCTCTATGCTATTCCTCCACAATCCAAGGCAGCAATGATTCTGAATACCTATTTCTGGAAACCACTGGAGGGCAAAAGCCCTCTTGTGTCTGGGTCCCACTTGCAGATTTCCCACCGTCATCTGGTTGGCCATTGTGAGTGCTTCAATTGTATATCTGTGCAAATAAACCATATCCAACTCAATGGTGTGATGTTGAAAAATGTTGATCACTTCTCCTACCTAGGCAGTTATCTTTCCACAAGAGTCAACATTGATGCCAAAATCCAGCATCGCCTGAGCTCTGTGAGTTCAGCTTTCTCCTGATTGAAGTGCAGAGTGTTTGACGACCGGGACATTCGCAGGGAAACCAAAATGCTTGTTTACAAAGCTATTGTACTACCAACCTTACTGTATGCTTGTGAAACATGGACCACTTGCAAACGCCATCGCCAACTTCTCGGAAGATTTCGTCAACAGTGTCTCCGAAAAATCTTACACATCACTTGGGAAGACAGGTGAACTAATATCAGTGTACTGGATGAAGCAAAGATCACCAGTGTTGAAGCAATGATTCTTCAACATCAACTTTGTTGGACTGGTCATGTTGTGTGGATGCCCGATTGTCGTCTTCCAAAGCAACTACTCTATTCCGAATTTAAAAATGGAAAGCGTAATGCTGGTGGTCAACAAAAGAGGTTTAAAGACTCTCTCAAAGCAAATCTTTTTTAAAAAAATAATAATAGTATAAATACTGACAACTGGGAAACACTGGCCTGCAAGTGTTCCAGTTGAAGAACAGCCTTTACCAAAGGTGCCATGGACTTTGAAGACACTCAGAACGCAAGGGAGAAATGTGCTAAGAGGAAGGCACATTTGGCAAATCCACACCATGATCAACTCCCGCCCGGGAACCAATGTCCCCACTGTGGAAGGACGCGTGGGTCCAGAATTGGCCTCCACGGTTACGGACTCATTGTTAAAACCATGTTTATGGAAGGCAATCTTACTCGGCTATGAGTGATCGCCAAAGAAGAAGATACCATTAAGGCACCACAGTCTTCGTTGCCCCCTGTTCCAAAGGAAACACAAACCCTGCATAAGTATGGAGTCCCTGGAATCTTGACGTTTGGAGATTTTATGTGCATGTGACCTTATATATGCATTGTTTGTATACATTACTTGGCTAGTGAACTACACTGCAATATTCAGAGAAGTGTGGCTTGTAAAGGATTGACTGTAAACTAAATTGAATTTGTTCCTCATCCCAAAATGGGTATATAGAAGGCCAAGGAAAGTCCTGAATTAAGATTTGAGTTAAACAGACAATCTTTGACTTCAGCTCTTCAGAAACAATTAATCAGGGTTCTCATTGTCAGCCAGACAGTATGAAAAGATTTTACATTGTTTGCAAACATAGGAACCAAAGTTTCTCATTCTGAATTAACATTCTGAGCTCACAGTGATATACAAGCAGGGTATTTGTAATTAGCTAAAGTCTTCAATAGCTTCTATTCAAAATTCTGTAGCTTTCAGTGTGTTTCCTCGTCAAGTAGTGATGAGATCTGATGAGCTTCTGGGAGAAAGTTATTGCAGATGGAAATGAGCCCTAAAATTATAGAGGAAGGGATGTAACTATAATTACACTATTTTTAATATAATTTTTTGGGGTTGTTGTTAAAATGTGCACGTAAGAGCACACTTTTAGTATAAAAGAAAGAAACTGGTCTGTAAACCCACCTGCAAAAATAAAATAGCAACCATACAATTGCAATTTGGATATTGGGAATGGAATTATTTAAATGCTGAAGAATAAGAAAAGCAAAGAATATTGTGGCACCCTACAGACCTATTTATGTGGAATGAATTTTCATGGAATGGTGTCCATTTCATCAGATGCATAAAATGCATTTAAAAATAAATAAATAGCAGAGATCCTCAGTACAGTGTGCTCCCCACAAATGAATTATTCCCCTTTCACTATTTAGCACCACTTCACCACTTCCATCCTTAACCCCACGTTCTTCATTGTCATGCTCACTCCTGCCTTAGTATTGATTTAGATCAGTGGTTCCCAAACTTGTAGCAGTTGAAGTCTAGCTGGTTTTGGACTACAAATCCTATCAATCCAAGTTAGCCAGATTAGTGGTCAGGGATGGAGTGGTCAAGTTTGAGAAACACTGATTTAGATGCTACCTATATATGAACTGAAGGGACACGGGTGGCGTTGTGGGTTAAACTACAGAGCCTAGGACTTGCCAATCAGAAGGTCGGTGGTTCGAATCCCTGTGACGGGGTGAGCTCCCGTTGCTCAGTCCCTGCTCCAGCCAACCTAGCAGTTTGACAGCATGACAAAGTGCAAGTAGATAAATAGGTACCACTCTGGCGGGAAGGTAAATGGCATTTCCATGCGCTGCTCTGGTTCGCCAGAAGTGGCTTAGTCATGCTGGCCACATGACCCGGAAGCTGTACGTTGGCTCCCTCGGCCAATAAAGCGAGATGAGCACCGCAACCCCAGAGTCGGTCATGACTGGACCTAATGGTCAGGGGTCCCTTTACCTTTACTATATATGAAATGTGCTCACCGTCCTGTCTGTCTCACAGTAGTCTTCACCCATTGACAGCAGTACCCTATTAAAACAGATTGTGGGAAGGAGGGGGCTTCCAAAACAAAGAATCAAGATGGTACCATGAATCAAGGATAGATGGCAGGAATTTGCATCTGAAAGGTGCAGCAAAACTCTTTTTTTAGAAGTGGGGATTTGTATTGTACTTCATATAGCCTACAATCATGGCCCAGCACTGAGTAGAAACAGAAAGTTACAAGGGGGAATTGCAGCAAAATGTCACAGCATGGAGTGCTCCCATTCAGGGTTCCGGCCAGCCAACAGTGCCCCCTTTCCCAGGATGCTCCATTCCATCCCTGCCTCTCTCTATATTTACATTTCCGCCCTTCCAATAATGTCAGCATTCTGTGCCACTGAGCATGCTGAATCCTCTTTGAGCCTGAGTGAAGACAGTTTCTTGACATTCCAGACTGTTCATGTGTCATTTGTCTCCAAACAAACAACACTTACCTTGATAATATATATTTTTAAAAATGTTTAAGATAATAAATGTAGCGTGAGAAAAAAACAACAGGCTGCTCTTTGTGACTTGTGTTGAAGAAGGCAACAGTATAAACATTGCTAACATCTTGACAGAACAACAGATTGCAATCTGTTCATCAGAAGATGTGAGGCAGTGAAGCCTTGGAAATTGATAGTAAGTGAATTATCACCCAAATTTGAACAAATGCCATTTCCTAAACCTTTGTAAAGGTTAATGTACCATACCAAAGCATTTTTCCGATGGATTCTCTTTATGGGCACCTATAAAGAAATGAAGTACTATAGTTTTCTGATGACACAGGGGAAAAATGAGTAAGAATGCAAACATTTCCCACCCACAAAAACAAATTTAAAATGTAGGTGGAAGTCATGCTGTTTTGTTTATAGAATCATTAATGCAAGACTGGAATTCTCTCTCTCTCTCTCTCTCTCTCTCTCTCTCTCTCTCTCTCTCTCTGTTTTGGTTAAGGCTAAAAAAACCAGCCTAGATTCCTTAGAAAATAGAAGATTGTTTGTTCTGCAAGGCCATGCTAGTATTTCTAAGCACATCGCCTGCTTCTGTGTGGGAACAAGAACATTTGTGCCCTTTTATATTTTAAAGAAATATGCTGCTGAAGGACCTTGAGCCTGTTCCCCCCCCAAATCTTCTCTCCTTCTCCACATAAAACAGACTTTTAGCTGCAGAGCTTAACAGTCTTGCACCCATCCAGTAAGGTTGATAAGTGCTTATGTGTACACAGAGAATAAAACTCTCTCTTTACCTTAGTGTCTATCTATCTATCTATCATCTATCTATCTACCTACCTACCTACCTATCTATCATCTATCTATCTATCTATCTATCTAACTACCTATCTATCATCTATCTATCATCTATCTTTCTATATCTATCTATCTATCATCTATCTATCTATCTATCTATCTATCTATCATCTATCTATCTATCTATCTATCTATCATCTATCTATCATCAATCTATCTATCTATCTATCTATCTATCTATCTATCTATCTATCTATCATCTATCTATCATCTATCTATCATCTATCATCTATCTATCATCTCTCTCTCTCTCTCTCTCTCTCTCTCTCTCTCTCTCATCTATCATCTACCTACCTACCTATCTCATCTGCAACAGTGCACTGGGCACTCTACAAGTACACTATTATGAAGCAAACATGGAAACAATAACACCCCACCATTTGAAAACTGGATGCCTCACATGTGGATACTAGTCCCTTGCAAATAATAATAATAATCTCCTGCATTTCCTCCCTATCAATTCTCCATCCAAAAAACACAAAAAAACCCCAAAACAAGTTCCTGAAATATTCATTGGTGGAGTGAAGAGCTTTTGTTGTGCTTAACAGGCCCTCTCAGAGTTGAACAGAAACCTAGGCCCCTTCCAGATTTTTGAGGCCCCTAGCCATAATAACAACTAGTCGTGGTTTGCTTATGAAATCAGCTAATGTGAGAGGATGTGTTCATCATGGTCAAATCTCATGCCAACAGAACCAATATATTTTTCATCAATGTTTATGAACATTTTTAACTCCTCAAAATGAAAACATCTCTGTTCTCTCTCCCTCCCTCTCTCTCTCTCTCTCTCTCTCTATATATATATATCCCAAATATTTTACCAAATTGCGTCTCTTATTTGCTTATATTAGCATCTCTAAGATGAGTGTGTGTGTCACATTTTGCTAAACTTATCAAATGCCAAGAAATCAACAAGTGTCTACATTTGAATCACATGTTGAGCCTGAGGTCCAGGCCAAATAGCTCTGCTGCTCTTTTCCCCCTCTGATTGGCCTGGTGCTTACCTTACATTTGTGGTGACAAAATGGTGTTTGCGAGCGTCTTTTCTTGCATCCTGCAAATAGCATTACCAGAGGTTTGCACTTGGCAGCCTTCCTAGAGGCCTGTGCTTCCTGACCTGTGCTTTTCTGTAGGTATGGGAAGGTCTGAGAGACTTCCTATTGTGCATCGGACAGCTGTTCATTTTTTTAAAAGCTAAAGTGAAGTCTTTTTCAAAGAAATACGTGTGGAAAATAGAGAGGTAGACATAAGTAGGTTGGTATGGTGAAAGGACGTGGATGGCGCTGTGAGTTAAACCACAGAGCCTAGGACTTGCCTATCAGAAGGTCAGCGGTTCGAATCCCCGTGACGGGGTGAGCTCCCGTTGTTCGGTCCCTACTCCTGCCAACCTAGCATTTCGAAAGCACGTCAAAGTGCAAGTAGATCAATAGGTATCTGGCGGGAAGGTAAACGGCGTTTCCGTGCGCTGCTCTGGTTCGCCAGAAGCGGCTTAGTCCTGCTGGCCACATGACCCAGAAGCTGTATGCTGGCTCCCTCGGCCAATAAAGCGAGATGAGTGCCGCAACCCTAGAGTTGGTCACCCTAATGGTCAGGGGTCCCTTTACCTTTACCTTATGGTGAAAGGAAGAATTTGCATTGAAAGCAAAATCAGGAATTGCACTGACTTCGATTCCCAGCTTCCTATGCCTTAATTAAAGTTTGTGAGAAAACATCACACAGTGACTTTGGGGATGCGTCCGGGGAGACGGGGGCAATTGGCAGGCTCCCAGCTGGCTCCAGCCCACCAGCCAGCAGCCAGGTGAACTCCGGTTCTCAGAACAGCATCAAAACTGCGACTCAAGCCTCAGAGACCTTTAGAGACTGAGCACGCAAGCTAGCAGAGATAAGAACTCTTTGCAACAGAAGTAGCGGACAGAGGCATATGTAAGCATATTTATAAGCATTTATTCAACATCAGGACAAAGGAAAAACATGTCTGCTTTCCTTCGTGTCCAAGCAAACAGCATAGGCAAGAGCTATATACAACGGAAGTTCCCAGCAGGCTGTGCTGGAAGTAAACAGACATGTGACATACAACAACTCCACATGCCTGTTCTAAAGGTGGAACGGAACTATATCCTAACAGTGACCTCCGGAGAAAGGTGCAAGAGGAGGTCTCATCAGCCACACCACGGTTTAATTTTCCCACAGCCACTCCTCCTACCAGTGCCAATTGGACAGCAGAGCCATCCCTGGGTGGGGCCCTGCCCAGCACTGGTGCCATGGCCTGGACGGTGATGAGGGGGGGCCTTAATCTCTGCCCCCCCACCGGATCACTTCAGGGCCCCTGATGCCTGGCCGCTGTGCCCCCCACCCATAAAGGTGAGTGGTCCTCTCCCATGTGGCTTTTCAGATCTGGAAGTGTAGGCAGATGGGGATGTTGCAGAGGTCTGGAGGAATGGTTAAGCACCAAACTCTATAATGATGAAAATTCTCATGAAAAGTATGTAAGATAGGCAATAGTACATGAAGGATGAGGGGAATCAGGTAGTCAAAGATGAAGGATACAAAACTGTAAAAGGAAGAAAGATGGAATACATCTTACATCTAAGAGGGGAAATGAGGTAGTGGCAGATAGAAAACCATAGATACAGTAAGTATCTCCAATTTAGGAGAGCAGCAGTGAGCAATGCTGAAAATAAAATAAATAGTTAGAAACAAAATGAGGAAGAAATGACTACACGTGGTAACACACGAACCCCATGAGGATGAATCGTCAATAAAAGTGTAAACAATCTAAGGGGGGAGAGGAATGAACAGATGAGTGAGAGTGTAAAATATATTCGTTGGAAAGAATTGTTTAGTAAAAATTGGTACATTTCTGTGAGGGGGGGAATGTAGTCTATGCCTCTGTTTCTAAAAATGAACACCTAGCAATTTACCAGTTTAATAGGATCAACTTTCTCAATGAGTGGAAGAATAAGGCAAGTACAGTTTTTTGGGTTTTTTTATGAAAATGGAAGCCTTTCAAAGAGCATGTTCTCACATACACCCCCGAAAATGTCAGGGATGTACAGGAAAGGCAGCGCTAATAGAAAAGATTAGCAGAGGAATCTGAATTATAGGAATCTAGCATAGTTATGTTGTGGTAAGTCATGCTCTTGTAACTTATCCCTATTCCAAACCCATGAATGGAAACTCTGTCTCTGGTTGCTGGGAGTCCTTATGGAGCCAAAATGGTGCGACCCACCCCCAAGGAGAGGCATCAGAATGCTCCAGGGGTACTCTGAGGCTAGCAGAGATGTACACACACACACACACACACACACACACACACACACAGCATTTAGAAGAAGCAAGATGAGAAAGAACCTCTCCCACTCAAATTATTCCATTGTGGATTAAAAATGTTCAGTAGATACGGAATGCTGACTATTTGGGGAAGGGGATGGGGGGAAAAACTGGAGTGGGATTGGAATGGATTGGCTGAAATTTTGAACAGGGACCCATCTATACCCCACTGTCTTCTTGTGTGGGCTATTCAGTCTGGAAAGAGAGCTCCTCCAGCCTTCTACTGTAGACCTTTGCTAGCAACAACCTGAAACTAAAAGACTTATTGCAGACCACTTGTAGCAACAATAGAGACTCATACTTACAATATATCTTTCGTGGACACGATTGTGTTTTAATATCTTTATTATGGCATTTGATTTTAGTATTACACTGTTGGAAGCCTTTGGGGATTAATATTTTTTGTCAAGTCCTTTCATTTTAATGTTGCTGTGAGGGACTTCCCTTAATCAAGCCACAGAAATCCTTTTCCCTACAAAAGCTTCATTTTCACAGTATAATATGACATCCTCAACTTTTGGCCCCAAGCATTAATTTCTCTGCCGTTTCTAAACACTCTTCTCTCTACTCAATAAATGCTTCTGGGACTTTGGAGATAACAGTCAGCAGGAAACAAGATGGCTGAATAAGAAGGATAACTAGAGCCTGCCCTACGAAAGGGCCTCAAAGTTAAACCCGCCTTGATATCAACACTCCAAATTGACAATTAGTTTTACTTAGTTAACCTTCTGTTTTTAATTAAAGTACAGTTAGGTCAACACTTAATTAAACATGTAGTGAAATATATTGAGCTGGGTAGAATCGTGTCTTCCCTCCCCTTGTGACTTCTGAGCACATATAAGGACATCAGAGAATACAACACTCTGTTCCTGCCAAAACTGTTGTCCAATATTCACAAAGTCTTGAAAATAATGGCAAAATGTTATCTGCACAGTCTGAATGGTGTCCAATCTTAACTGACATAGGCCTACTGTCTGGAACAGTAGTATTAGTATGGGAAAACTGATGACCTCAATTTGGGACCTAGCTTAGCTGTCTTTTAAAGATTCTATGTTTTGTTTTGGCCTAGGATCAGTTATGAGGAATCTGCAGGCCTCAAGATGTTGGATTACAACTCCCGCTATGACAACTCTCATTTTACATACACCTAAAAAAGTGGGTGTTTCCTGGAAGAAGAAGACATACGGCAACACTCAAAGGGGTGTGTGAAGCAGGACCTATGAGGGGTGTGGCTCAGGAGGGTGTATGGCCTGGGGAGTGCCTTGGGATCCATCTAACGAGAGCTCTCAGGTGCCACATTTGATTGGCATCTGTCTGTCTTGGGAGACAATGACAAAGTGTACCTTCAGGGATGAAGTCAAATCATTGAAGAGTTACAGTGCCTGTTGTGACTTTAGAGACAGTTATGGGAGAGAAAGCATGTTTTATTGCAGCTGGGGCAGATGAAGACGGCACATTTGACTCCCATGTTTTAAGATTCCCTATCCCTGTACTATTTTTCTCCCTATCCCTGTACTTTTTTAAAGATTCCCTATCCCTGTACTATAGTACTTGCCGATCGGAAGGTCAGAGGTTCGAATCTCCGCGATGAGGTGAGCTCCCATTGCTCAGTCCCCGCTCCTGCCTACCTAGCAGTTCGAAAGCACGTCAAAGTGCAAGTAGATAAATAGGTACCTCTCCGGCGGGAAGGTAAACAGTGTTTTCGTGCACTGCTCTGGTTCGCCAGAAGCTGCTTAGTCATGCTGGCCACATGACCCGGAAGCTGTACGCCGGCTCCCTCGGCCAATAAAGCGAGATGAGTGCCGCAACCCCAGAGTCGGTCATGACTGGACCTAATGGTCAGGGGTCCCTTTACCTTTACCTTTATCCCTGTACTATAGAATTAAAACCTTTGGGGGAGGGAATGTTCTTATTCCATCTTAACTTATCCTTCTCTTAAAGAGCCATCAGTGTAGCAGATCAGCTCCTACATTCAATTAAAGTAAATGGTGTGATTCCATTTGTCATGCAGCTGTTTTCTGTATGTTGGAGGGAGCTGGTGGATTTTGCTGTAAGCATCCATGTGCCTGATGGGTTTGCTTTTTTCAGATGTCGTCCTCATCATTTCTGTCTTGCAGAGATTGGAGATGAAAGCTTTCTTATTCTTTATGATAGTTGTATAAAAGTTGGGTCAGATCAAGGCATGGTCTCCAACATTTATGATTTCTCTAAGACAAACATACAGTTTATCTACACGGCTGGATCACTGGCTGACTTTATACATTTTAAATCTGAGCTGTGCTTGCTCCTGCAGAATTCAATCTCTTGCTTATTTCTCTCTTTTTTCCCCTGGGGAAAGCATCAGGCGGAGCTATTTGCACAAAGGAGTTTATTTAATGAGACCAATTGAAGTCAATGCATAATTTCATTCTAATATAGGGTTTTTTCTCTAATCCCACAAAAAAGCACTTACATGCTTGATTTGTGTTAATTCTTCAGATTTCATCACAAATGCAGATAGATATAATCCTGTAAATCCATAATTCCACAAGGAAGTGAACAGTTTTAGTTTTTAGAAAGATTTGTCTTTGCCCAAGGAATAATTGCAATGCAATTCCCTTGCCTTTATGTGATCACAACCAATCCACAAAAAATAGAGGAAGGGTTTCCAGGGGAGATGGGTGACTTTCAGTGTCAATCAACGCTCTTTTCAGATATATGGCTACAATGAAAAAGCACCAGGCTGACATGCCCCATCCAAACGCACACACTTTACTGTGTGCATAGAATTCAGGATAGATGTATGAAGACATATTTATCTATATTTGGGGACACTGTTTTACGGGTTCCTAAATACCTGAACAAAAACCCCTCCACACGTCAAGTTGCACAGGGGGTGATATCTCTTAAGGAAGTCCATTTATTTTGCTTATTGCCATACCTCTCTGTATGTGGTTCATTAAATAGGCATAAAATCACTTAGGACAACCTCCCTCAGCCTGGTGCCCCAGCTAGCATAGCCGTTGGTTATAGTATCTGGAGGGCATCAGGCTGAGGAAGGCTGACTTGGGGCCTAGGATATGATGATAAGAAATTTGTGACCATACATTATTTTTCTTTAAAGTTTAGCAAAGAGCAACAATTTCCTTGTGATAAACTTACCTCCCCTCCAACTGCTGTTTGCCATTAGGTGCATCTTAGTGTTGGTCATACATTTGCATTTTCCACACTACTACCAGCATCATGGCCTAATGGGAGGCCCTTGGATGCACAAGATCACACACATTTGTTTGTTTTTCATTTTAAAACAAATAAAGCAAATCCAAAGGTTTGTAAGATATTATGGTACCACAAGAGGAATCCTAACTTTCAAAGGAGAGCAGATCAGGGACCATTGATGCTGTGGACCTCCCTCTCTGACCATGAAGAGAGGGTGGTGACATCTCCAACTGGTTGAAATTGGTGGTTGAAAATTTCGCACTGATGCTGTTCTGCCATCTTTTCCAACAATGTGCCCCCAAACAGGGCCTGTTGGTGAGGTGTCAGAAGATGTCACTGGTCCTCAGGATACCAACCCTGCTCACTCCTTGAGCACCACCTCTGAAAAATGACCCTAAAACTATATCAGTGCAACAGCTGAAATAGTTAATTCTCATCCACTGGAAGGGGTTAAAACAAAACACTCTTGATGAAGGAGGGAGGAGAGAGAGAAAAAATGTCAGTGCTCTCCACTTCCTGCCTTGGCTGTCATGATCCAGCACAGCTTTGGATCTGGTTACAGATCCACCATAGAATCCCACACTCCCATTAGGATTGTTCTGACAATTATCCCTGATTTGTATTTATTTTAATAATAATAATAATAATAATAATAATAATAATAATAATAATAATAATAAT
>JAXCMG010000069.1:1253037-1338577 GCA_034642415.1 Podarcis siculus
ATAATAATAATAATAATAATAATAATAATAATAATAATAATAATAATTTATTTATACCCCACCAAAATATTAGAATGCAATGGTCCTTCAAACATTAAAACAGGGCTGCCTTCAGATGTCTTCTCAAAATCTGGTAGTTATTGTTCTCTTTGCCTGGTCCCCTGTAACTTGGCTTCTCGAAGTGAGGCAACCACCAGAAGGCCCTCGGAGCTGGACCGCAGTGTCCAGGTAGAACGATGGGGTTGTAAAATGTGTGTAAAATGTGAAAACACACCCCTATTCTTATAGCATGAAAGGAAAATAACAACCCAGTGTTTTGACTCTGAGCAATCAGTATACAAGAAGCACTGCCTTCATAGATTTCTTCTTATACTAAAAGTTGGTAGAGGGAGAAAAATTCCTTTCATCTGTCAGTTTCAGGATGTACAAAAAAGACCACACGACCATAGCTAATTAGGGCCTCTCTTTTTTTAAAGTGTGTTTTTATTTCTCTGGAATAATTCCATAAATGACCAAGGAAGTAATAATGGGTTTGCTGAAGGTCCTCAGTTATTGCCGCAGCAAGGAAGAAATTAAGCACACAGAGAACAGGAGGCAAGCAGCACCAAAGCAGCTTAGATAATAGACCCAGAGGCGAGTGAAGAAAAGCTATACAGATGCCCGTGGAGCGCTCCGTGAAGCCAGATGCTTTTGCTCAGATATCCTCTAGAGGCTGACAAGCAAATCCAGTGACGGCTAAGTGAAAAGAAGTAGACAAGGTGAAGGAAAAAGGAAGAGGCAAATGTTTTCCATGCTTATTTTTAAACCGATTACAGCTGCAGTGTCCGTTCTGCAGCTCAGGGGTCACTTGCGTTCCCTGGAGAGTGACTGGGAAGCCTATCTTTGTGCCTTCTGGTTTCAGAGCAGAATATCTGCTGTCTTCAGTTTTAAGGTGGTGATGTTTTAATCACTCTTGCTTCTCTCTTTTTTAGCAACCCAGCACATCCACCTTCAGTTCCTCTCCCCACTTCGCCTGTGGCCCCCTCTGGCAGTGTTTTAATGGAAGGAGAGAAGACTCTTGAAGTAGCTGCAGGTCATAAGACTTGCTCCAACTTAGGAACATGTTGGAGGATGTGTCCTAAGGTGAATGAATAAATGAGAAGGGTGTTTGTGCTACACATTTGCTTTCAGGGTGTCACAAAAAGACAAGATTAATGCCATACTGGGCTCAAGGATGCTAAACCTGGGCTCAAGGATTGTCCTGGGCTCAAGGATGCTAAACCACAGCTAATGACCAGTGACTTGTGATGCCATATGGTTCAATACAATGTGTATTGTTTTTAACACTTGATTGGAAGCCGCCCAGAGTGGCTGGGGAAACTCAGCCAGATGGGCGGGGTATAAATAATAAATTATTATTATTATTATTCAATGGATGACATGAACATTATAGAGTTAAAACAGGCTCCACCTATAGTTCCGCTATATTTGGGGAGCTAGATTCTGAAAATAATGGGTTCCCGAGAGACTTCTGTGCCTGGTGTGCCCCTCCATATATTATTCTGTCGAGTACAGTGGTACCTCAGGTTAAGAACTTAATTCGTTCTGGAGGTCCATTCTTAACCTGAAACTGTTCTCAACCTGAATCACCACTTTAGCTAATGGGGCCTCCTGCTGCTGCCACGCCACCACTGCACAATTTCTGTTCTTAACCCGAGGTACTATTTATGGGTTAGCGGAGTCTGTAACCTGAAGCGTCTATAACCTGAAGTGTCTGTAACCCGAGGTACCACTGTATGGAGCAGGTGAGCTGGGGACAGCAGGGAGGATCTGATTCATGCTGGATTGGGTACAGAAGGGTCAAAGCACCTTAAGATGGCATTAGGGGCATAATGGAGCCTCCGAGCAAGATTCAGATAAGGAATAAATTTGGGGGCTCTGGATTAATTTCAATGGGGACTGGTCCATTAGGGCAAGTAGAACACTGCCTTCAGCCAGCACCTTCTTACTTACAGTCTCGCTGGGTTTCAGTGCCCCTTCCTCCTCATCCATGTTGCCTTTGTAGAACTCAGCTGGGAGGATGATGGAGACAAAAGCAGAATTAGCTGGCTCCACCTCTCATGGGCTGTAACACTGCTAGCCATTTGCTCTAGCTCCACCTACTGTTGACCTCCCTGCATTCTAACCCTACCAGTGTTGATGGGTAACATCTTCCATTGGCTATCAGCCTCCAGAAATAACTTTGGCAGCTATCTAATTTCAGACATCAGACTTCATCCTGTCCCTTTCTCCCCAGCACATAAAATGACATGCCAGGGCAAAAGCAATATTAAACTATTCTTCTTGATGTGCTGTTTTTTGTATGCTCAGGCATTCTTCGTTTTAAGATAAAAGAAACATGTAGACATGCAGTGTCCGCCTGTGGTGTGAATTAGTGTGATCTACTTGCAGTTTCCAGTTTGATCTCTTGGACACTTAAATTGGCCACAATATATGGCTGCTGACCAGTTCTAATTCCCTTATAGCTCTGGCTCAAAGTCTTCTGTTGTGTTTAATGTATTTATTAATTTCAGAGCCAGGAATGATAGATCACTTTTTACAGTATATGAAAAAATAGCTTTATATTATGAATGGGTTAATATTTAGAGTGTATATTTAAAACTCTGCTGCTTTGTTATACTGCCAGATAGGATTCTTTATTGCTTATATAAGACAGATCATGAACCAATTGCTTTTCCTCCCCACCTCTCTTTATATATACATACACAGTACACACACACACACACACACACACACACACAATCTATACATAAAAGGATCATATTCATACTATGAAAAATACATCTGCATGGTATTACTGGGTGATACATCAGAGTTATATGGTTTATTATCTTTCTCAGTGTACTCAAGCAGGGTTTTTTAAAAAAACAAGCAAAAACAAATGAGATATCAAATTGTATGTACTAAGGTGTCCTGTTGAGGGCAGCAAAACATTCAACATGCATAATCAGGCTGGCGTTCTTCATTGCTGTCTTGTACATTATGTTGCAAGCAACCTGGAATTAGGTTTGATTGAACGTACTCTTACATGGAAGGAAGCTTTGTTGTAATCACATGGATCTTAACATCCAAATGAATATGTTTTTACAGTTGGAGCTGCTAGGTAGTAAAGGTGTAGAGAAGTTACATTTCACTCCTCATGAGCTCAAGATGTGTCAGAGAATGCTGTTTGCCATCATTTTATTTTATTTTAACTCTCTGAGTTCTCACATAAAAGTTGAACATGACTAAAAAACTATAACCAAAAGGCAGGCAATTTGCTCAGCAACACCCAGAGCTAATGGAAGGGACAGGAAACAGAGTGGGGGCATTTGGGAGGTTCAGTCTAATACAGATAGTTCATAAGGTGTCTGATCATCATATCAGTATTTTACAACTCTCTAAAGGTTTCCTCCAGATGGGTGTTTTATTGAGGGTGTATGCTGAAACAAGCTGTTGACACAACCATAATGCATTAGTTCTGGGTTCATTCTGCTTCAGTTTGTTCTTCAATGCTTGTACCTTGCCGAGTTCTGAATTGCCTGAGCTGGAAATGCATAGGAACCTAGGAAGCTTCTTTATATCAGAGCAAGCAATTGGTCTACCTAGTTCAGGCTTCGTCAACCTCGGCCCTCCAGTTGTTTTGAGACTACATTTCCCATCATCCCTGACCACTGGTCCTGCTAGCTAGGGATCATGGGAGTTGTAGGCCAAAAACATATAGAGGGCCGAGGTTGAGGAAGCCTGATCTAGTTCAAAGCTAACTTCATTGACTGGCAGGAGCTGTGTAGCATTTAAGACAGGGTAACAGGAGTGCGAGCTTGGCCCCACAACCATGGGTGCCTGGGGTCGTGGGTGCCATGCAGTGTGTATGGCCCTGGCACTGAAATTTCTGGGTGCCCAGCCCCTTCATGGGGAATTTTGTGTGTGTTTGGGCACCCAGGGAGTTGGTACCTATGCAGGGTACATTCCCAGTCCTGCCTAGAGATGCTATGGATTGATTCTGTATGCTTCTGTATGCAAAGCAGATGGTTTACTAGTGCTATTTTTCTAGAGAGAGGTGCTGGAACTCACCATGAACAACAACTCTTAGAATGACAATGGTGCCCAGCTGATAGATGCAGGAACTGAGTTCCGGCGAGTTCCGGCTGAAAAACAAAAGCCTGGGGTAGAGTCCTTCCCCTGAATAAACCAATTTATTTCTGAGGCATGTCATAGGAACATAGGAAGTTGACTTTTTTCTTAAATGGTCCATCTAGGTCAATGAATGGCAGGAGGTCTCCAAGATTTCAGATAGTGGGGGTCTCTCCAAGTCCTGCCTTGGAGATGCTGTAGATTAAACCTAGAATCTTCTATTTATTTATTTATTTCAAAAAATTTATTGATTTTTACAATATTAACGACAAACAAAAACACAAAAAATAAACATAATAAACATAAATCATAACCTTATTGAAAATAACAGTTATTAACTTTGTAAAGTGACTTCCTCTTTTCCCCTTAGTCGAATTTCATTGCAAATCCTTATAACAGTTTTCCAAAACCCAATTTTTATACCCTTTAAATTGAACATTAACATCTTTAAATCTCCTCCTTATAGTATTAAACACATTATTTTATCAGTTAACATAAATACAATCCTAAGCCCATTAAATATCTGGAAGCTATTTCCGATTAGTTTACCTTAACACATTTAACTAAATAATCATTAAATTTCTTCCATTCTTCATGGTGTTCCTCCTCCTTCTGGTCGTGGACTCTTCCGGTTAGGTCGGCTAGTTCCAAAAAGTCCATCATCTTCATCTGCCATTCTTCTACTGTTGGTATTTCTTGGGTTTTCCACTTTTTAGCTAACAAAATGTGAGCCGCAGTTGTGGCATACAAAAATAGTTTAACATCTTTCAAACCTAGAATCTTCTAGGCAGATGCTCCACCATTGAGCTGGAAAACACCTGTAAGTCGACAACAAACAAACAGAAACAAGTGTGTGAGTAACATATTGCTAAAAACCTTCAACAAACTCTTTAAATATGTCAGAAGAAGGGAAACAATATGAGAGTTGCCTGCCTGTTAGAAGATTGTGAGGGAGGGAGGCACAGACAACATCAGGGACTGCTTGAGTCAGCCTCCCCACATTTTACATGTTATATCATTTGTCTGGCAGATTGAGAGCTAGCGTGGTGTAGTGGTTAAGAGCGATGGACTCGTAATGTGGTGAACCAGGTTCACTTCCCCGCTCCTCCACATGCAGCTGCACCTTGGGCTAGTCACACTTCTCTGAAGTCTCTCAGCCTCACTCACCTCACAGAGTGTTTGTTGTGGGGGAGGAAGGGAAAGGAGAATCTTAGCCGCTTTGAGACTCCTTAAGGGGAATGAAAGGTGGGATATCAAGTCCAAACTCTCCTGAATGGACAAGACTGGTGGTGGGTCCAACAGTCAAGAAGGCAATTTCTGCATGTGCTGCAGAGGGAAATGAGGGGCAAATGCAGCTCATCAGTCTGGGAAGTTAGCCCACCTAAGAGAAGGAAAACTCTGATCCTAAACCACCACTGCCTTGAGGCTATACTCATTCGTGGGAAAGGCACTGGGAATAAACCCCAAGGAAAGTCTGCTGCCTTGAGGGACAGCAGGTCAGGACAGCAAGTCAGCTGCACAGAGTCTTATGCCTCCTTCCAGCAGCTCCAGCAGCCAAGCTGCTGCCAAGGAGATAAGTAACTAATTTTAGAAGGAAATTTATCACCAAATCATGTACAATCAGTACCGCAGACCCTCCGAGTTTCCCTATTTTCCAGGGACAGTTCCAGATTTACAAAAGCCATCCTGGTTTCTGATTTGACCCTGGAATCTCCCACTTTTCCTTAAAGTTAAAGGGACCCTGACCATTAGGTCCAGTCGCGGATGACTCTGGGGTTGCGGTGCTCATCTCACTTTACTGGCCGAAGGAGCCGGCATACAGCTTCCGGGTCATGTGGCCAGCATGACTAAGCCACTTCTGGCAAAACCAGAGCAATGCACGGAAATACCGTTTACCTTCCCGCAGGAGTGGTACCTATTTATCTACTTGCACTCTGACTTGCTTTCGAACTGCTAGGTGTGCAGGAGCAGGGGCAGAGCAACAGAAGCTCACCCCGTCGCAGGGATTTGAACCACCGACCTTCTGATCAGCAAGCCCTAGGCTCTGTGGTTAATGTTTGAGCGTATGGTAGGACATCCCTATTTTCATCGGAGGGTATGGAGTTATGTGACCCCCCCGAGCCAAGAAAATAAGTAACTATGCCACCTTCTGAAGGCAACCCTGTATAGGGAAATTTATAATCTTTAATATTTTATCATGTTTTTATATAGGCTGAAAGCTGCCCAGGGTGGCTGGAGAGAAAGAAAGATGGGTGGGGTATAATCACCATCATCATCATCATCCCCTATGGAATCACCTGAACTGATGCAGTGTGAAAGAGTTTATATTTTTTTAAAAAAACTTGATTTAAACAGATATAAAAAACCAACCAACCAACCTGGATTTCTTGCTCTAGGGCAACAGAGCTTTAATCCATTTTAATTGTGCTAACCTATATTTACAACATGCACCTGAATTCCTCGCCCCACAAAAAAACTGACAGCCTCTAGGCGACCTATGTCTCTATCTTCGGCTTTGGCTGAGGAGGGCGGGATATAAATAAAATTTATTATTATTATTATTATCTCAAAATTTAAAAAGCACCAAATGTAATAGAGATCAAACAATGGGCAGCATAGAACACACTAGTGTGGATAGGACTAGCCCCATCCACAAGAACAAAGAGTGTTTGATTGATTTAGCATACCTACCTGGTATCACAATATTTATACCTTCCTCTTTCTGTTTATTTGCCCTGTAGTGACAGTGACAGTGATGGAAACACAGCTGGCAAACAAACGGTTTATTTTAATTTTTCTTTTTTTCTTTTCAAGTGTCAAAATAATGCCTGTGTCTCATGCTGAGCCCAGAACAGGAGAGGCTTGTCTTGACTGCACGTACACTGTAATTATTGTTATATATGTATGCAGTGTGATGTTGGAGAAATGACTTTAGAGCTTAAGTTGAAAGCTGACCTTGAATGTGAACTATGATTCAGAATACAGGCTTTGCTCTCTACTGATGCTGTACACTTAAAAAAAAAAAAAGGCTTCAACTTGTAGATCTTTGCTATATAGATAACACCCCCAGATTTATGAAACCGTTGAAGCATCTGCAAACAGAGTCTTCCTTTTGTGAAAAGCTAACAGCAATAACTTTGCCAATTAACCATCCAATTGTTTAGTCCTTCACATATAATTAGAGAAAAAAAATGCTTGAAGCCTTCCTGGTTTGGAAGAACACCACACCTTTCTTTTTGTTTCTTTTTAAAGTTCTCTTACAAAGTCCTCTCTTAACATAAAACTCCTGATTATTCTGATCCTAAGAGTGGCCCTAGCCATCATATTTTGTACATTACTGGATATCCCAGAGTTCTTGAAACGTTTAATAGCAGCCCAACGTGGCGGGAAAGACATCTACTTAGAGATTTTTTTGTAAGCTGCTTTGGGAAATATTTTGATTAAAAGTGCTCTCTAATTTGTAAATCAATATGTAGGGTTGAACCCATTTGCCTAAATTTTCCTGATGAAAATTGTCCCTTCGCAAAGCTGATGTTTGCTGTACTGTATGACTCATATGGAACAGATACTGTAGGGGCTTTGGAAAGTGATGTTCATTGGGAGAAACTGAAATATTGGTGGGTTAACTCACAGCTGAGCAGCTTTGCCATAACACTTTGACTAAGCCTGTGCTTTGCATGTAGAAGATCCTTGGTTCAACCCCTGCTATCATAGGGATAGATAAGCCTTGGACCCTCTGTTATTCTTGGACGACAACTACTATAACACCCATCATTCTTGACATTCTTGACTGTAGTGGTTGGGCCTGATGGTAGTTTGGGGTTCTAGAACAGGTCCCTCATTGGTGAATTCCATTATCTCAGGACTGGGAAGGACCACCACTGGAGAATTTGGAGAGCTTCTTCCTGCCACAAGTGCCAATATTCTCAGGGGGAAAGGTGAGGTATCAATAACAACAGCAGCAGCAGCAGCAATAATGCTGGATAAGATTTCATATTGTCCCTGTCTTCAACAGGCAATATATCATCTACAGTATATTTAAGTACTTATTAGCATCCGTTGGACTCTGAATATTCCTGACTAGTTTGATTAAGTTTTGCTTGTTTTCTTCATTCAAATAATTATTCAGAATTCCCCAGCTTAATTTTGATAAGACCATGTGCTTTACAGTTCAGTACCTGGTTATTAATAAGCAGTGTTTTTCTCCTGTATCCTTCAGTAAATGGATATATACCGGTTTCAGGTAAGTATTTGTATACTATACTGATTCTGGAACCTGAACTAACAGCATTTTTATTCATTCAGGATTATTAAAGAAACATTTTCGATAAACGGTAGCATAATGTTGTTCTTGTCTTTTGTGGATGAAGCAGAAATTGATGAAGGAAAAGCTGAGGACTATAGAGATGGAGAGGGGGTGAAAACGATTACCAGAATTGTGTGATATTTACTCAGTGCCATGAAAACCTGGTATTTGTATACATTTTTGAAACTTCTACAAATATTAAGATGAATGGAAAGCACAGAATGTGTACAGTTCCAAAGTATAAGGCTACATTTTGTTGCTGTGGTTGTCATGGTAGGACAGATGTTAGGTTTCCTAGCAACATTGGTCCTCACCATGTACCATTTCTACTGTTAAGCAAAAATGATCCTTTATAGGAGGAGGAGTAGGAGGCAAAAAGGCCTGAGTGAAAATTACATTCATTGAGATTGTGGCAAGACTTCTTCAGCATTCCAATATTCCTTAAGTCAGTTTCTTGTTTTGCATGTAGGTATTCAGCCATTGGAAACTTGAGGCAATATTGATCCTGTGTTGAAACTCATAAGTAAAATTATTATTGATGGTAGTACCATAAAAGGCAGTGATGGCAGGGACTGGGAAGAAGAG
Source organism: Podarcis siculus (assembly GCA_034642415.1). Taxonomy (NCBI): domain Eukaryota; kingdom Metazoa; phylum Chordata; class Lepidosauria; order Squamata; family Lacertidae; genus Podarcis; species Podarcis siculus. The sequence goes on from JAXCMG010000069.1 coordinate 1,262,081, forward strand.
GAGGACACTGGAAAGGGGGGTGATGTCAGGGGCTGGGCAGAGGAGGAGGAGTGGTGGAGACCTCCTCCCCATCCTGGCCCTTCCAGGGAGGAAGAAGAGGAAGACAGTATAGATTTACAACAGTGGTTTGCGTTGGTCACAGCTCAGAGGCAGATGAGGGGGGAAGTTGGGAAATAATGGGAGAGGAGGAGCAGGCAGAGCTAGGGCAGCAGTTGGCTGACACGTTGTCACTAGAAAGCATTCCAGACCCACCATCTCCCAGAACCCGGTGAGCCTTAAAAGTAGGAGAGCTTGAAAACAGAAGGCACTTAGCAGCACCTGACAAGGAGATGATGATGATGACAAATGAGGAAGTGGGAGAGAAGGGGGGGGTGGATATTCACTTGGGACAACACTATTATCCAACAGGCTGCGTTCTATAGCCTCTCTCTGAAAAGATTGAAATAAAAAAGGACTGTAAAACTTTTCCTTGTCTTTATAATTTCCTGGGCAACCATCTGGGAGCCACTGACAACACCCAGACAAGCATATTTGGTTGTATTCATCTCTGTTATACTTGGAGTAGACTCACGGAAATCAGCGAAATTAAGTTAGTCATGACTAACTTCATTGATTTCAATATTCTTCTCTGAGTGTGGCTTGGTTAGATAACCCCATGTTGTCTGTATTCCATATACAAAGAGAGAATGAATGACATAGATGAGCAAGGATGGTATTTACAAGAAAATTATCTAGGTGTACAAAATTATATATACAGAAGAATAGCTGAATGGCATTTTATTCTGTACAGGATTGTCCACTCCTCAATTGATTACAGTGGTGCCTCGCAAGACGAAATTAATTCGTTCTGCGAGTTTCTTCGTCTTGCGGATTTTTCGTCTTGCGAAGCACGGCTATTAACGGTATTAGCGGTTTTAAGAAAAAGGAAACAAACTCGCAAGAACTCGCAAGACGTTTTCGTCTTGCGCAGCAAGCCCATAGGGAAATTCGTCTTGCGAAGCAACTCACGAAACGAAAAACTCTTCCGTCTTGCGCGTTTTTCGTCTTGCGAGGCATTCGTCTTGCGAGGTACCACTGTATGCAGTTAGGAAGGAGAGAGCATGAATACCCAGTGCTTTGCAAATGTGAGTTGCCTCCACCCCATGATTTTGGGGGATCCTCTCTCAGACTGCAACTGCCCCCTGGCTGGTGCAACCTCTTGCACAGGAAGTCCCCTTTCATAAACTTTATTCTATTCATAGATCTATTCATAGTATGTAAGCCTATTTATTTAGAATCTTTCTAAACTTTCACACACATAGAATTAATTCCGAATGTCATCAAAGGATAACAGTTAACAATTTTTTCATCAATCAAAGCAATTGTTGCTGAGAACATGTTATTACTGAACCTGTTCACCAAACATGGTTGTAATCTGCTCATTCAGAATATCCCCAGCACATCTTGAGATCAATTAAGTGAATACAGCTCTCAAGTCAGAGAAATAAGTTCTTAAATTATCATCGTGCAAAGCTGACTCCAAAGGAGATGGTGAGGCATTCACTATACCGTAACCTTTTCCCAGGCTCTCAAGACTGAATATGCTAAACAGCTCTCAGGCTTGGATGTTCATTTAAGGAAATTCGTATAAGAAAAATGTGCCATCTCCGGTGCCTCCATGCAGCCATCTATGGCTCTCTCCTCGCCAAACCTCTCTGGAGGGTTGTGGATAAGACTTTATGAGCAATGAGGGCATAGGAAAATGCTGAGGAAAGGAGGGGAAATCAGGGCAGGCATAGCCAATGTGGGACCTTCCTCTGTGCTTCCTTTCTGTGTGGATGAAGGATGAGGGTGTTGGTCACCTTGTCAGTGAGGAATGACTAGGAGCCAAGCCTGTACCCAGACAAAACATGCCATTTCTCCTCCATGCAGTGGGGAGATGGGGAGAGACATAGCTGTTAGCAGAGGATGACTGAGGAAAGTGTAACCGGTTTCCCCAGACTGGGCTCCAAGCAGAGGGGGCACTGCAGGGCATCACAGCTATGTCGTTGTGTACATGCAAAATGGAAGGCGAGAGGTGAGGCCTCACACAGGGCATTGCTGAAATTTTAAAGACCAAAGTCTGCCCTCACTGTTGTCAGTGAGATTTTAGAATTTATTATAATCGATTAGATGGGGTAGGGGAGGGATGGAGAGAGAAAACAGGGAGAAGGAGCTGGGAAGGAATTTGAGGGCTAGCCAGAAAGCCTCATATTTCCCTGGCATGGACTTTACAATAGCCAGGAATAGGGAGTTGGAGATGTCATTTTCTAATTTGACAGACTGGGTTGTCCTGCTTGAAGTGTCACTCTGACACTGGACAAGCTGAACGGCACAAAACCACTCAACACATTGCAGAAGAAGGCACAGCACTTTTTCAGAAAGTCCCTGGCAAGAAATTCAGACTTGCTTTTCAAAAAAATAAATATGACAGTTTGGAGTGATTTCAGCTCACATTCTTGTTAAATTCCCCCCTAGCCAAACCAAAAAAACCCAACAACCCACATTTGTTCACTTTGAGGATCTAGATTCTAGAGACGGTACACTGAAACTCAAATAGTTTTTGTATTTAAATGCAAATAGCATGACTTGATTCCAGCTTATTGGAGAGTCCCACATGTCTGGTGCACTTGGGCGAAGGAGCGAGCAGGTCAGGTTGTGTTGACTGTGTGTAGGAATATAAGAAGGCATCAATATCTATTCCAATCTGTGTTCTTTGCATGCAACACTGTTTCTCTTCCACTCCAGTTTGGCTTCCCCAAAACCCCTGTGATGGAATTGTAAATAATAATAATAATAATAATAATAATAATAATAATAATAATAATTTATTTATACCCCACCCATCTGCTGGGTTTCCCCAGCCACTCTGGGTGGCTTCCAACAAAATATTAAAATACAGTAGTCCTTCAAACATTAAAAGCTTCCCTAAACAGGGCTGCCTTTAGATGTCTTCTAAAAGTCTGGTAGTTGTTTTTCTCTTTGACATCTCGTGGGAGGGCATTCCACAGGGTGGGTGCCACTACCAAGAAGGCCCTCTGCCTGGTTCCCTGTAACTTGTCTTCTCGCAGTGAGGGAACCACCAGAAGGCCCTCGGCACTGGACCTCAGTGTCTGGGCAGAACGATGGGGGTGGAAAATAATTCCATTATTCCACACCATTCATTTAAATCCAAAGGCCATTCAATTCAATGCAAATAGAAAAGAAACATAGAATCATAGAATTGTAGAGTTGGAAGGGACCGCAAGGGTTATCTAGTCCAACTCCCTACAATGCAGGAATCTCAACTAAATCATCCATGAAAGATGGCCATCCTACCTTTGCTTAAAAACCTCCAAAGAAGGAGAATTCACAACCTCCACTGTTCCACTGTTGAACAGCTTTTGCTCCTGCAGTGTTACAGAAAGGTTACTAGGTTCATGGAGGTTAGGAGAAAGATGTGTTTCTCCTAACATTCAATCCTCTTTGAGTTAGAGATAGGAACCTATTTCGGAAGGAAGGGGCCGTATCATTTTTCACTTGTCAGATACTGCACAGGATTTCATCAAAAGCAAGAGGAAAGTTTCATTTTCTTTTAGAACAGGAAAGCAATGGCATGGCTGACATATGGTTTGCAAACTACATGTAAGACCTAAGGCATATTAATACATACTACAAACAGGTTTTCTTAGAACCTGAGACTCTCACCTGAATATTACAGACAAAATTGCAATAGATTTTAAAAGGAGACGGCGACTTAGAAAACAACTCATCATAGTTTTTCAACTCTCAAAATGAGTTGCGGAGTGAAGCCTCAAGAGCTTTCAGTGTATGACCTAGATTTCTTTTTTTATTTTCCAATAGCATTTTCAGAAGTTTATTGTATGAGAAATGAAATCTGTGCACTCAGTACAGATTGATCAAAGTGATGAGTAATTACGTTAACTGCATGCAAGTGAAATTTGCATATTAGGGGAGGAGCTAGACTCTATGATATTTATTGTATGAAGGTACAGTCACACACCAGATTATGCAGTTTTGGGGTAGTATCTGAAGTCCATTTCATCACTCGGCTACATCTGCTAAATATCCCCTCCCCTCTCCTAGATGCTGAATACAACGGTACAGATCAGGGCTGGGTACCTTATTTATCTGATGGCTCTATATCTGGCCCTTCTTCACACCTGAACTTGGGGTGGATCACAGCAATTTAAACCACAATACATGTGCTTGTTTTTTTGTTGTTGTTTTTTAATGGGAATGATGTTTTAAATTTTCCTCTCCTCCCAGATTTTTTGTTGTTGCGTGTTGAGGTCCCCAAGCCACCCCCAATAACTCACACATCACACATAATTTTTGTTTAAGGTTTTTGGCATGATTTTGGCCACAACTTTATTTAAATACACACATGTGAGTGGTTGCTTAGGCATTGGTTACGACTATCTGTCCTTGCCCAGGGACAGAACTGACTTCCGGATTCCAGCAGAAGCCAGTCAGGGAAACAATGTTGGGGAGAAATGAAGCTGGGCATCAGTCCCTCACTTCTCACCCGCACGCTCCTGGGGGCTTGCACGGCCCAAGTCCGATGCCAGGGACAAGGACGAAAAGAATGGCAAGCCCCTGGATTCCTTTAACGGAATTCCCTTTCCGCACCACCATTGGAGGGGTAGGCACTTACCCCTCCACCAACCAATTTTAACCAATGCCTAACCACCAACCTTACAAGTTGTGACGATGTGCTACGCAGTAGGCAAAAACCAAATGGCACCAGCCAATCAGCCAGATGGACAAAAGTCATACCAGGCCCCTGCCTCAAAAGCAGATGATCCCATGACAGGCATAGCAAGGTCAAGCGAACAACGCCCCCAATACAGGGAGGGTGGGCGTCCAGCATTTAAAACTTCTGACCCCTCCTTCAAAATTGGCAACAAGCAAATCTCCCCAGCGACCCAATTAACCAATTCACTGCCTGGGTCTCTCCAAACATCTCCAAACAATGGGGTGGCCTGTATCCCCTACTGCAACACGTGCTCTCTGCTAGGGAGAACGTGTTTTGTGGTTTTGTGGGGCAGAGGGATTGACATTTGTTCAAAAATCTGGATTACCTATGAGGACTCAAATGGAGTGAAATTAAAAGCTTACTGAAATAAAAGGTTACTGAGATGTAAGAGCTATAGAGGAACAGAACAGAGGGAAGCAGCTCATTCCTATTTACAGACTGGAATGTTCTTCTCCTGTTGTTCAGAGCCAGAGAGCTACATTTAAAAAATGATTTTGTCTGAAGAGATGTCTGGTTCATTTTGACCCTTTTGCAAATGTTATTTACTCAGTGGCATAACAATCATTTGAGTATTTCTTTTCAACAGGAGCCTTAGCTTGGCCAATAGTGGCACGATATAGCAGTTGTATAAATCTTTAATCTCTGTGCTTATACTTGTTTATGCTGCCTTCATTTATGATACGGAGAACATTTGTGTAAGCTCTTGATTTGTGTGTCTACAGGAGTACTGCAGGCTATCACTTTGAATGCCTTTACTTCATACTGACTATTTAATATATAGTATATGTTGCATCCTCCTGACTTTCATATGATATAGATGTGTCTGTGGTTTGTTTGTTTTTTAACCTATCAAGTACTAAATCTACCTCCTCCAAACTATTATTTAAAACTGCATTTCACTGACACTATTTTGGGTTGCCGTCTCTTACTATCAAGAGCAAAGATCAATATAAAAACTGTTTCAAGAGTCGTCGGAGCAGCTGAAAAAATGTGGGCCATAAACCACTAAGATAACTTGGCTTCAAATTGTGCAGCTCAATCCTATGTCAGTTTACTCAGAAGCAAGTCCTGCTGAGTTCAATGCGGCTTACTCATTGGAACATAAGAAGCAAGCCAGACCAATTTTCAATCTTGTTTGGCATTGTCTACATTAACAGCAGTTCTGTAGGATTTTACACAGTGTTCCCTTCCAGCCCTGCCTGGAGATACCAGGGCTTGAACCTGTGACCTTCTGCATGCAAAGCAGATGCTCCACCGCTAAGCTACAGCCCAAGGAGGTATGCACAGGATTTTGGCCTTTAGACTATTTGTGAACAAACCCATTTCTTACCAGAAGAATGTTAAGCAGAGTACTTTAATTCACTGGAATTATAAATGCTTGTTTGCATTACTATATGTTTACGTTTGATTAGCAGGAAACTGAATTCTAGAGAGTTCTCTAGTAGTTCTCATGTTGATTGGCTAATGCTGGTCACGTGGAAGGTATCTAGTGAAGGAGAGACTCCATTTTATGTGGAGCAAGATGACTGTCTTTTAGAATCCACTGTGAACACTGCTAAGTTGAATAGAGTGTTGGAGTGCTTCTCTGCTTGACAGAAAGCTAAGCTGAAGGAGAAGGTAAAAGTGGACATCTCTCATAAGAGCTGCAAGGCATTGCCTAATTGAGATGCAGAAGGCTGAGTGCTGAGTTCTGGAAAGAGAAGAAAATACAGTTGTTTGGAAGTTAGAAGAAGAGACTATAAGCCCATGCTTAGAGAAGCATGTGACTGTAAATATTATATTTCAATTCATCTATAAGTTTCTACAAGTAAAGTTTTTGAATGTTCACATCTGGACATTGGTTTAATATCCAAAGAAGGGTGTCAGTTATATATATATGACTCAGTAGCTGCGATTTTGCTATTCTTCCTTCAACAAAGAAGGAGAGAGGAAATACTTCAAGGTTTCCCCTCCTTGTCCCATGAAGTTCCTTCTATAATAGTTTACAAGCACAGGAATCCCCTCCCCTTTTCTCCACTGGCATATATTTTAATATGAATGCCTCATAAGCAAACAATCAATGGGGAAGGAAGGAAGATCCCCTGCACATTTCCTTCTTTCCTGCCCCACAGTTTCTGAGACAACTTGCCTTTGATGACAAGTCAGAATTAAGAGCATTTTATGATTGACAAGTGATGTGCTACAATCTTTTGGATCAGCAGGCATTTCACACGTCATGCAACATTATTTAACACTGCCTGTATTTGTGGTAATGTTAGCACCTGTGGTGTTAACAGCTGTGGTGGGATTTAGCATTTGACACCTGAAAAACCCGAATAAATATGAGATATTAATCATGCAATTGAAGCTTATGTTGCGTGTCGAGGTCCCCAGGTCCACCCCAATAACTCACACATCACACAGAATTTTTGTTTAAGGTTTTTGGCATAATTTTGGCCACAACTTTATTAAAATACAAATTTGTGAGTGGTTGCTTAGGCATTGGCTGCGACTATCTGCCCCCACCATGGGGGACAGACTGACATTCCTCACAATGCGAAAGTCAGAATGGGGGAATACACTTGGGGGTTACGCGGAGCAGGGAATCTGCCCTCACCCCAAATGCAACCAGGAGCTCATTGCTATGGCCCGAGCCCCCTTGACAGAGTGGACAAGCAATAGTTAGCCCCCAATTCCTTTAACGGAATCCCTTGCAGCAGCAGCATTAGAGGGGCAGGCACAGCCAATCCATGCCCCTCAACCAACCAAACCATAAACCAATGCCTAACCGCAACCTTACAAGTTGTGACGATTTGCTACGCAGTAGGCAAAAACCAAATGGCACCAGCCAATCAGCCAGATGGACAAAATTCCTACCAGGCCCCCGCTCCAAAGCAGACGACCCCATGACAGGCATAGCAAGGTCAAAGCGAACAACCCTATTCTAGGGAGGGAGGGACGGGCAATCCGATGCACGGGCGAAAAGAGGAAGCCCTAGCCTCGTGCAAGGAGTTTTAGCATTTCTGGCTGTCAATCAATAAATGGCAACATTAATTTCTTCCCAGCAACAAGGGAAGCCCCAATCGCATCAGTGGCCAACGATCAGTTAGCCCGCCCCCAACTTTGGAGTGTCCTGGCGGCCCCCACCGCAAGACGTGCTCTCCATGAAGGAGAACACGCTTTGTCATCAGCATTTGGCTTTGATATTTGGAAATATGGGGTGAGATGAAAATTTTAGGAAAACATATACATTTCAGGGGGTGGCAGAACAATTTCTTCAAGACAACAGCATATCAGGGTATATTAGGGTCCAGATCAGAAAGCTCTCCAGAATCCCACCATCTGGATGATTCCTTTATACTGTTGCCTCCTCCAAGAATCACTCACCTTTGGCCTGGAAGCCCTCAATTAGGTATTTCTGGTCACTGGTTTTGGTGGCAGCAGCAAAAAGAGAAGAATAAAGTAGGCATAAAGGACTGAGGCTATTTGCCTAGCCCAAGGCCTGATATTGATGCTAATTGTCCTATCCTGGCCATCAGATTGATTATTTTATGAGCAAAGCGGTGTCAATTCTCCCTTGATTCAGCGGAGCCTCTGGCAAGGGCTGACTATACCATCCTCAGAGTGTTCAGTAATGGTGAATAGAGCCTGTGGGCCGAAAAAAGGTTAGCCAGCCCTGTTACGTAGGCTGGTCAGGCAACAGAATGCTAGTAACCTCTCCTTTGAAAGTGAATTTTAAGCAATAAGCTCTTTAGTTCTGCTTTCTGTCAGCTCTCTGATGGCAGCTAGGTCACAGAAGGAAATTATAAATCTCTACAGGCTTGGGTTTGAGAGTTGAGGAAATACACAGTCTTAGCAACAGAAGCTTATTCTTGACATCACCCTTGTCATTCCGTTTGTACGAGAGCAGTTTAATATCCTTAATTCACAGTTCAGCTTCTCCCATTTAAAAATATGCATTCATATGAAATTAATTTCCCACAAAAGGGATTGATTTCCATAACCTCAATAGAGTGATAATAAAATCTAAATTGCACATTCCGATGCAAATCAGATTACCAAAAAGACAAAACTCTTCTACTTTTGAAAACTCAACAAGAATTACGACTAGTAAACAAACCCTTCATCAAGCATGAAATTTCCCATTCCCTGTTGCACTGAGAACAGCATCTGCTTGCCTTATGGGGTCTGGGCCTATATTGAAATACATAACATATCTAATGATTAAAATCCATACACTGTACACACGAGTTGTCACACTTTTGCGTGAGTGTAGACAGAAAGGAAGATTTATACAGATAAATAGATAGATTTCCTGCCACTTCTTACCTGTGAGTACCTAAACACATATTTTTTGCCCTTTGAAAGTGTAAATTGTGACAAAAATAGCTGTTCATCTAGCCATTCTTCAACAGATTGTTGAAATGCAGGTGACTGAGAACATTAACTATTATTTATTCCAGTTTTGTTTCTGGTTATGCTCTTTAAGGCCTTATAACTTAAGGATGCAGAATTTCTATCAGTCTCTTAATATACTGAGCAGGCAGATAATTATCATATGGTGGCAGAAAAAGTGGGCACGGATACTCTTCCTGCAATAAAGGGTAGTATAAGGGAGATACTCCACATTACATAGGATTTTCCCAGACATATACGGCATACTGCAGTGGGCAACAGTGTCCAGGCAAAAATCAGGCAAATGTCTGGGAAGCCCATGTTGGCAGTGTTGTTTTTTTGTCATTTTCCCATAAAAATTGCTCAAAAACAGCATTTTCAAAAGTGATTTTGCCTAAAAAGCTCAACAACTTTTCTGTCCAGGTTTCCACTGTTTGAAATGTGGCATCCCTACATAGGAATATAGGTAGGAAGCTGCCTTATACTGAGGCAGTCCACCTGGTTCAAGTTTGCCTACACGGACTGGCAGTAGCTCTCCAGGGTTCCAGAGAAGAGGCATTTCCAGTCATACCTAGAGATGCTGGGAATTAAATACAAAGCAGATGTTGTACTACTGAGACCTTCCTCCAGGTACCCTGGGTATACGTATATGGTATCCTGATGCTCCCTCTCTTTGGGTTGTTCCTAAGGATCCTCAGAAGACCAGAGGGTCTCTTGCTTTCAGAGGCAATCTGATAGGCCACATACTAAAGATGTATTTATTTGCTGTCTCCTACAAGGAAGACAAGAGACGTGGGTGGCGCTGTGGGTTAAACCACAGAGCCTAGGACTTGCCAATCAGAAGGTCGGCGGTTCAAATCCCCGCGACGGGGTGAGCTCCCGTTGCTCGGTCCCAGCTCCTGCCAACCTAGCAGTTCGAAAGCATGTCAAAGTGCAAGTAGATAAATAGCTACTGCTCCGGCAGGAAGGTAAATGGCATTTCCGTGCACTGCTCTGGTTCGCCAGAAGCGGCTTCGTCAGGCTGGCCACATGACCTGGAAGCTGTACGCCGGCTCCCTTGGCCAATAAAGCGAGTTGAGCGCTGCAACCCCAGAGTCGGCCACGACTGGACCTAATGGTCAGGGGTCCCTTTACCTTTACCTTTACAAAGAAAACATGTGCTACTCATAGAGTCTTATCAAATCTTTTACTAAGTCCTGGATGACTTAGACACCCTATATGTTTTGCCTCTCCCAATACATATCCTTGCCCTGTTTTAAGCAGAGGTCGGATGGCCATCTGTCATGGATGCTTCAGTTGAGATTTCTGCATTGCAGACTAGATGATCCAACTCTACAATTCTATGATTCTATCTGTGGTGGGTCCCTACCAATATGAGTACATGTCAAGATTACTGCCCATGTAACTCTTACTGATGGCCATGTTTTAACTGATATTTACTAAAAGAAGTCATTACCTGGGAGTTCCTCCACATATCTCCAGTGCCTCTGAAGCAAAGCTAAAGAACCACAGATCCTCTTTATTAGAAACTGCACTTTTCTCTATTGAACACATTTTATAGGGATTACTAGAGAATCAATGCATGACTCAGCTCTCCAGCTGAAGGTAAGGGTGGATTCAGAAAATCATTTGCTTTCCCATCATCCTGTGACTTTGGCAGATAGGTCCTCATGGTATTGGAATTCTTTTTTTAATCTTGTGAAAAGCATTGTGGCACTGGGACCCATCATGCAGTAGAACTGTCTGGAGAGAAGCAATTTCACGCAGTGCCTGTACAAAGGTCACATTAGAATATGAGGGAAAAAGTAATCTGAATCCATCCCAATAGAACTAAGTTGAAGAGAACTCCTGAAACTGCAGTGGTGGATAAGATCAACCCCCTGCTTGATTAATAAAGCAGCAATCCAGGCCATTTATTCTCCCTTTCCTCTCTTTCTCTGGTCTGCAGCTTGAACTAATTAAAATTAAGGTCAGTGTTCTAACCAATACTAAATGTGAGCCACTTTCCATAATATATGTTATATAAGGCTGTACGCCAAATTTGGCCAAATCGGGACAATTTGTATCCCGAAGCAGCTACAAATGACTACAGAACAGATCTAGATTTCCTGAATCAATTTGCAGAGATTTGTACAGATCTGTACCCCGAAACAGTCTCCCAGAAAGCCAGGCAGAGTGTCTCCAACATCATATTAGGAGAACACCAGGGTGGGAAGAGGAGCAGAGGGAATATGGAGGGATGCTGACATAATCACGCTCACCCAACACCATCCAATCACAGTGCTTGAGGGGAGGAGCTAGACTTTGCTTAATGAGAGCTGCAGGGATAGCATAGACCATGGGTAGGCAAACTAAGGCCTGGGGGCTGGATCCAGCCCAATCGCCTTCTGAATCCGGCCCGCGGACGGTCTGAGAATCAGCATATTTTTACATGAGTAGAATGTGCCCTTTTATTTAAAATGCATCTCTGGGTTATTTGTGGGGCATAGGGATTTGTTCTTTTTTTCTCCAAAAAATATAGTCTGGCCCCCCACAAGGTCTGAGGGACAGTGGACCGGCCCCCTGCTGAAAAAGGTTTGCTGACCCCTGGCATAGACATTATCAGGATCACTTCACCCAACAATATCTCCAACAGCAGTGATATTATTAACATTAAATAATGCTTTTATGTTCCCCTCTATCATTCCTGCTGCTGGCAATCTGCCAACCAATAGGACAGTATCTTTTTTTGTGGTTGGACCTTCTTTGGAAAAAGCAATCTCGTGACGATCCTTGGAGCTACCCATCTGAAGTTGGACCGGGTTACTTTATCTAAAGACCTCTATAGGAGCTACCGTGTTCCCAAATCTGGAGGTTTGGAGGAGGCAGAGGTGTCACTCCCCTCAACTTTGCCTAGTTCTGTGAGCCTCTCTTATCAGCTGTGCTGTTGATTGGGGAACCAAATAGTGGGCAGATGGAAGACATTTCTGCCACTGATAGCCAATAGGATTCCCTAAGTGGAGCTTTCCTTGACTGGGAAGGGGTGGAGATGGATGCTGTGCTGATTCTGCTGCCATCACATAATGGCAGTGGGTCAAATATGGGTCTCAGCACTGTGTCAGCCTGGGAGCCGATAGGGTCTGTCCCCTCACCTTTTGCCCTGGCCAGTGCAAGCAGGTTAGCTGTGGAAGTGGAAGTGGCTCCACTGCTCCACCAGCCCCATCACTGAGGACCAGGGCTTGGACTGATGATTTAGAAAGGTGGCCCTTATTTCATGCTAGAAGGCTAGATTTCCACCAGTGCTTAATTTTGCAACCTGGGTGCCACCACTTCTACAGCCTTGTCCCACCTCCCCACCTCCCTTAAAGGGCAAGATAGGGTTCTACCTTGCCCATAAAACCTCATACTAGTGTCTAGATCAGAATGAGCTATGCACATTGCTTAAGTGAAAAACAAATCTTTTCCCAGACTGTACTTAGCTGCTTGCTTTGCCTCCAGCTGAACAGCCCAGGAAGAAAAGTGTTATGCAAGTTTTAAAAAGAAACCAGTGTTCTGTGGAAAAAGTACTAGATCTATGCCTGTCTGCAGTTCTTTGTCACATTACTGCAGCTTTTAAATTGAGAAATCCTTTCTCAATGTATTAATACTTATGTGAGAAAAGGGCAGCATGAATTTTTACCTACCACGTGCCCACTAAGGGTGCTGTGCTGAAAATGCTTTGATCAATTTAATATTCTGTTCTATAACTTGTTGGCTGCCTCATTGCCCTTCTGGTTTCCAGCGTCAAATGTGTCAAGACAGGGAAAGGAATTTACTCAGCAAAAAGGTCAAATTAGTAAAAGTGCAGCACTATATTGTATATTGATCACAACTGCTAATTTTCGGTAGTCTAGAATTGTTATAACAATGGCATTTTATGGAGCCATTGAAATTCATTCTGGCAGCAAAGTTAATGCTGAGTTTGGAAGGAAAGCAGTGCTTGTTCCTGGTCAAATTTGATCACCTTCTTGAGGTTATTTTGAGCAGGTTCCTTTTATATATTAAGGATTCTTCCAAACTGGCTACCTGGCACCTGCATATAATGGGTTGGATCCAGACTAAGAAAACTGAACTAGGCTCCCATTGAAATCAAAGGGAGTTAAGTAATGTCTAGCTTGTCCTGTTGATATCTATGGGATTCAGACATAATTCTGCCCAACTTAGTATGGATTTGATCACAAACTCTATTTCCAGTTCAACCAGATATATAAGAATATATTTGCTGGAACAGATGAGGATCCACTTGTTCATTGATCTCTATTGATATATGTATAACACTGAAAATCACTCTTTGTTTCCAATGTTTTGGTCAATCAGATGTCTGTGGGAGTTTATATCTGGAGTATAAACAGAATATTATTAATATTTTCATCCCTAGGCTAATACACTACACATCAGTATTGCATAGCCTTTCATGGACTCCTATCTACTTCATCAGATGCATGGAGGTTTGAGCTGATTTATACAGGTGTGTGTAGATATATTTAGGTGGGTTTCTTTTGATCACCATGGCTAAAAGCAAACTGCTGTTGATCATTCTCCCCGAGGTTTGCTGTTTTTAAAGCCACCTAAATGAGGGCCCAAGGGATGCGGGTGGCGCTGTGGGTTAAACCACAGACCCTAGGACTTGCCAATCAGAAGGTCGGCAGTTCAAATCCCCGCGATGGGGTGAGCTCCTGTTGCTCGGGCCCTGCTCCTGCCAACCTAGCAGTTCGAAAGCACGTCAAAGTGCAAGTAGATAAATAGGTACCGCTCTGGCGGGAAGGTAAACGGCGTTTCCGTGTGCTGCTCTGGTTCACCAGAAGCAGCTTAGTCATGCTGGCCACATGACCCGGAAGCTGTACGGCGGCTCCCTCAGCCACTAAAGCGAGATGAGCACCGCAACCCCAGAGTCAGCCAGGACTGGACCTAATGGTCAGGGGTCCCTTTACCTTTTAAATGAGGGCCCATCATTCCACAATGAAGACAGTCAAATTCCTTTCCTGATTCAATAGATTTTTCTTCTCACTGTGCCAGTCTGCTAGTGGTGGCACTGAAGTTCTCCTTTGGTGTTGGTGGCAAAACAGATTGGGCCACCCCTACTGAGATCAATGGGATTTACTCCTTTGTAAGTGTGAAGGGACGTGGGTGGCACTGTGGTTTAAACCACAGAGTCTAGGACTTGCTGATCAGAAGGTCAGCGGTTCAAATCCCCATGACGGGGTGAGCTCCCGTTGCTTGGTCCCTGCTCCTACCCACCTAGCAGTTTGAAAGCACGTCAAAGTGCAAGTAGATAAATAGGTACCACTCTGGCAGGAAGGTAAACAGCATTTCCGTGTGCTACTCTGGTTTGCCAGAAGCAGCTTAGTCATGCTGGCCACATAACCCAGAAGCTGTACGCCGGCTCCCTCGGCCAATAAAGGGAACCCCAGAGTCAGTCACGACTGGACCTAATGGTCAGGGGTCTCGTTACCTGTACCTTTAAAGTGTGAAGCAAGGAGGTTGCTGTGTGGCTGCATTACCACCACCTCCTCTCCAATGCTGTGGGTGGGGTGCCTGAGGGTGGGGAGATGTCATCTAAGGCAGGTACCTCAGTGTGTTTTGTGGGCAGGCCAGCACTGGCTCTCACTCTCACATGGACATGTGCATTCCCTCAGAAGGTGGTGGGCTCTCCTTTACTGGAGGTTTTAAAGAAGAAGTTGATGATGGCCACCTGTTATGGATGCTTTAGTTGAGATTCCTGCATTGCGGGGGGTTGGACTAAATGACCATCAGGGTCCCTTCCAACTCTACAGTTCTACAATTCCATGACTCTATATGGAACCTCTTTTCCTGGTCTCAGCATTGTAGCAAAGCCCCCCTGCAAGACTGCTAGAGTCAAATAACTCAGGGATTTTGCTCAGGCAAATGATGGTGCTCCCCCCCCCCCCCCCCGCCTCTGCTTGTGTGGTTTAATGTTTAATGCCCTCTTGGCTCCCATCTCCCTTTCTCCCCCCTTTCAAAGTTCTTTATTCAGGCTTCCCATTCACCCCACTCATCTTACACCCCTCTAAGCTTTCCATAGGTTCCCAGAGTGTCTTTTGTGTAAACCTCTCCGGAAAAGTAAATATACCCTCCCACCCCCTCCAAAAATAAAATAAAATAAATAACCCATACCAAGCCAAACCCTTATCCAGACTCGAAAGCGCTGAAACGAAGTCAGATAAATTATGGCGAGCAAAGAAAACGACTCGATGGCCTTACCACGGCACCATATTCACTTCTCTTTATTTAAAGCTGCTTTAATGGTCTCATTTACATGCAGTGATCCCTCCATTGCCTGGTTTTCTTTATTTTTTGGCGGGGAGGGGAAACGGCTTGTTTATTTGCAGGGGGCTGGGGGAGGGGGGAGCTCTTGCCAGTCTCCTTGTCGTTCCTAATTTCATGTTTCCTCCCACATCGACTGTAGTTTGGAATGGTGTCAGGCAGTCCTATTGGAAAATGCATTCTGGTGAGCTAAAGGGTGGTGGGCGTCTGACTTGAAGTACCGCTCAGAAAGGCTCAGCTCGACAGGGAGGAAGGATTCTGATGGCTCCCTGAGCCTTTCCTCATCCACAGACCCTGCATCTCCCCACCCCATCTTTCGGATTCTCTGCATCTCCATCACCACCGCCACCGCACCGGTCCTGCCAGTTGGATGCAAAGTTCACCAATGGAGCCAACGCAATTATGGGACGGCAGATGCGCAAAACCCGGGAGAGGATCCAGCCGTGGACGGGAAGGCATGTTAGCACAGCAGCCCCGGGTCTCCTTTGGCGCAAAGCGATTCGGGAACTGGGATTCCTCTATGCACCATCAGAGATGCAACTGGTTATTTAATTGAGGACATCGTATTTTTTAAAAAAAGGAATTCTCCAGATTATGCAAACACCCCTGGTTTGAACAAGCCTCCGGCAACACTTTTAAAGTCTTTTTAAAATATATGTATTTTCACATATATTTCACACACAGGCAAGACGCTACTTCGGGCGGAATTCTATAAGGTAAGCAAGGTGATTTTTTAATTTATTTATTTTTTAAGTGCAAAGAGGGGCAGCAGCAACCTCCATAGAAGTCAGTTGTGGGGTGGAAATCATTTTTTCCCCTTTCCCTTCCAGACCAAAAGGGAAGAGGGTCCTAAGGTGCAGGAAGGAACTCGGAATCTCTGTGAAATATTGCTCCACAGCAACAGCCCCACCAAAAAAAGAAAGAAAGAGGGTGACGGAGAAAGAAAGAAGGAAAGACGCCACAAAGATGCCAAATGCAGCGTGACAACCTCTCTGCTGCAGGGAGGGAGGAAGCAATGCATTGAAAAAATGGCGTGCGGCATAATTACCTCCGATCGCTAGTCGCTTGACACCCTGACACTAATTCGAGTCAAGCCACGCTGGGAGCATAGCGGAGGCTCTCTCTGGCTCTCCCCTGCCCTTTCCCAGAGAGAAAGAACATCGGATCCAGGTGTGACGCCCGCCTGGCGGGCAGATGGAGAGCGAAACAGGAAATGTTCAACTTTCCAGTATTAAAAGGCAGACATGAAAGAATCCATTTAGGAAGGAGCCCGTAGAAGCGATGGACGGCTCGCACGCCAGAATTTCTTTGACGCTTGCCCTGGACCTGGATTGATTTTTCTTTCTTTCTTTCTTCCTACATCTCTCCCCGCTCCTCTCTCCCCACCCCGTCTCCCTGCGCCCCCTCTTTCTCCAGCATTCCCTCAGCAGATGGATTTTTGCCACTGCGGCTCAGCAGAGGGTGTCAGATCTTTCCGAGTGCACCAGGCTGGAAAGAGCAGAACCTCTTAGCAACTCCTGCCTTATGTGCGTGAATGAGTGAGTAACTGTGCAGCTCGGAAGACGGGAGAGGGGGGAGGAGAGAGCGAGCGCGCAAGGGAAGACAGGAGAAGCCGAGAGAGAGAGAGAGAGAGAACGCGAGGGAACGCGGTAAGGGGGAGAAATGGACAGACCAAAAACGCAGCGATTGCAGAATTTTTGCAGCGCCATTGGTTCGGCAGCCAGTCGTTAGGCTGGGGCGTGATTTCAGCACCAAGGGGGACTGGACAGCACCCAGAGTGGGGTCTCCTGGGCATCCAGCGGCGACGGCAGCAACAGCAGCAGGGATCCCGGAGGCCGGCTTTGCACGAGAGAAAAAAGCAAGGTCAGTCCGAAGCCAAAGCCATGCACACGGGCCGCTCCTGCCGCTGCGCTCCCGGCTCCTCCGCGCTCCTCCTGCCTATGCAGCGGCTGCTGCTGCCAATTGCTAGCCAGATCGTTCCTTAACGCCGAGGCGGCCGGAGATCGACTTCGCTTTCTTCTTCTTTGGGGGCGGGGGGCCCCCCTCTGAGGGTGGAGGTTATGAAGGGGGGTCTTCTACTTCCCCCCCTTCCTGTGCCTCGCAGTACGTGCCTGGATAGTTTGTGGATATGATCGCTGACTGGAGTCCGGGCTGTTGCAGTGTTTTGGGGGGGAGAAAGGGCTAAGAGGAGACCAGGCAGCGCCCCCCACATCCTCCGATTCTCTCCCCTCCCCATTTCATTCCTCCCTACCCAGCACTATCTCTCTCTCTCTCTCTCTCTCTCTCTCTCTCTCTTTCTGTTTTTCTGGCTTTTGTCCCCTATCCTCCCCCTCCCCCTCTTCTTCTTCTTTTTTGGCATCGGTTCGGACACTCCATGCCTGGAAGGAACTTGACGGCGTGAGAGGGGAGAATTTCCGCCTTGCCGTTTCCTCTGTGTGCTCCAGCTCGGGGATGACTCGCTCGGTTTAAAAATGCTGCTTTGGATTCTGCTGCTGGAGACGTCTCTTTGTTTCGCTGCCGGGAATGTTACAGGGGACGTTTGCAAAGAGAAGATCTGCTTGTGCACCGAGATCGAGGGCGACTTGCACGTCGACTGCGAGAAGAAAGGCTTCACTAGCCTGCAACGCTTCTCGGCCCCCACTTCCCAGTTCTACCATTTGTTCCTGCACGGCAATTCCCTCACTCGCCTTTTCCCCAATGAGTTCGCTAACTTTTACAATGCAGTCAGCTTGCACATGGAAAACAACGGCTTGCACGAGATCGTGCCGGGGGCTTTCCTGGGGCTGCAGCTGGTGAAGCGGCTGCACATCAACAACAACAAGATCAAATCGTTTCGCAAGCAGACCTTCCTGGGCTTGGACGATCTGGAATACCTCCAGGCTGATTTTAATTTATTGAGGGATATTGACCCGGGGGCCTTTCGGGACTTAAACAAGCTGGAGGTGCTGATTTTAAACGACAACCTCATCAGCGTTTTGCCTGCCAACGTGTTCCAGTACGTGCCCATCACCCACCTGGACCTGCGGGGCAACCGCCTGAAAACCTTGCCTTACGAGGACGTGCTGGAGCAGATCCCCGGCATTGCTGAGATTCTGCTGGAGGATAACCCTTGGGACTGCACGTGCGACCTGCTCTCGTTGAAAGAATGGCTGGAGAACATCCCCAAGAACGCCCTGATCGGCCGGGTGATTTGTGAAGCCCCTACGAGGTTGCAGGGCAAGGATCTAAACGAGACCACGGAGCAGGAGCTGTGCAGGAAAAACCGAGTGGATTCCAGCCTGGCTGCTCCTCCCGCGGAAGAGGAGACGTGCGATCCCGGGCCCATCCCGACCCCCTTTAAGATCCATGGCAAGGAAGACCCTGCCACCCCGGGCTCTGCTCCTCACGGGGGTACAAAGATCCCGGTGAACTGGCAGATTAAGACTAGACCTACAGCTGCCGGCTCGACCATCAACGTGAAAGGCAAGTCCTCCAGCAGTACACCTTGTCCTGCCACCTGCGTCTGCCACCAGATCCCAGGAGGATTCAAGGTGAATTGCAACGATGGCAACGTCAGCAGCCTGGTGGATCTGAAACCCAAGCCGTCCAGCGTGCACGAGCTCTTCTTGAGGGGCAACAAAATCCACACCATTCGAAAATCTCATTTTGTGGATTACCGCAAACTCAACCTGTTGGACTTGGGCAACAACAACATCGCCACCATGGAGAACAACACCTTCAAGAACCTTTTGGAGCTGGTGTGGCTCTACATGGACAATAACTATTTGGACACACTCTCTCGGGAGAAGTTCAATGGATTGCAGAACCTGGAATACCTAAACATGGAATTTAATGTCATTCAGCTCATCATGCCAGGGACATTTAATGCCATGCCCAAGCTGAGGGTTCTCATCTTGAATAACAACCTTCTGAGGTCCCTCCCTGTTGATGTCTTTGCTGGGGTCTCCCTCTCCAAACTCAGCATCCACAACAACTATTTCCCTTACCTGCCAGTGGCAGGGGTGCTGGACCAGCTCACCTCCATCACCCAAATAGACCTGCATGACAACCCATGGGACTGTAAGTGCCCCATTGTCCCTTTCAAACAGTGGGTGGAGATGTTGCGACCCAAGGTGATGATGAGTGACTTGAGATGTGAGACTCCAGAAGAATTCTTCAAGGAGGACTTTGAATCCCTCTCCAATGAGGCCATTTGCCCTCAACTCAAGGTCTTGCCCACCTTGACTTCCTCCCATAAGAACAGCACTGGCTTGGCCGAGACTGGGACACATTCCAACTCCTACCTGGAGACTAGCAGGGTCTCCATCTCGGTGCTGGTGCCTGGCCTTTTGCTGGTCTTCGTCACCTCTGCATTCACAGTGGTGGGCATGCTGGTCTTTATCTTGAGGAACCGGAAGCGCTCAAAGAGGAGGGATGCCAACTCCTCCGCCTCAGAGATCAACTCCTTACAGACAGTCTGCGACTCCTCCTACTGGCATAATGGACCCTACAATGCAGATGGAGCCCATCGAGTATACGACTGTGGCTCTCACTCCCTATCAGACTGAGACAACAGACTGGGGAAATACAAAAACAAAAAACCATTAAAAGTTTAAATCATATTATGGGCAATCGGTTCAAGTTCAGCAGCTAGCAACCTCAACTTCCCTCCGGTGGCTCAAAGCTCCCTTTTCCTGATCTGTGCATTGCTTTCTTGTCCGCTGATGTGAATGGACCACGACATGGGATGGGGCTTTGCCCACCTTAAAGCTACCTTCTGGTGAAAAAAGACCTACCCACTCACTCACCAAACTGGGGAGAAATGCTGTGAGTGGAGGCCTGCTTCCCCTCCACCCCTTTGGCCAAGCCTCCAACTTGAGGCTGTGCTTGGTGTAAAAAATGTGCACCGCAAAGCCAGTGGCAAGGAAAGAAAGATAGAAAGTTCCAGTCAAAGAGGATGGCTCGACTTAGGGGTTAAAGAGAGAGAGAGTAAATATGAACGCACTCTCCTGCAAGGTGACCTATGACCAGGTGGATCTATGGGCCCTGTGTGTGTATGTGTGTGCTGGGGAGACGAGGGCTCCCCCTGGCGCCCTCCCCACTGCAAACAAAGCAAGAGTGTCCAGTTGCACGAAGGCATGAATGTATTGTAAATAAATGACTCTGATCTAAACAAACAGACAAACAAACCCAAGTTGCTGCATGGTTCGCATGGATACAAACCACCCAGGGACGCTTCAGCCCCCAATGGAAGCAGCGTCCAGTTCACCTCGTCCTCCCTCTTACCTGATAAGTTCCATCATATCAAACTTTCTATATAAAAAAAAATACAGTATAATAAGAATAAAAAGTGCCATTTTGCCATTATTTTTGTGTGATTGCTAGGCAGTAGAGATCGTCCTTTTACTGTGAAACAAACAAGGAAAAAATGTAAAGATTTTATTTAAGACATGTTTGCATGGCTATACTCTCATGGGTTCCAGGTTTTGCGTTTGGGGGTGTAGGAAAATGAATTACTTTGTCGGGTGGATTTTCTCTCTGTTTGGGGGAGGGAGGAGGGGGCCAGTTTGCTTCTGGTTATTTTTGAGTTTCCTTTGGAAATTAACATCTCCAATAATGCCTTTCCATCTGAATGTAAAAAAAAAAAAAATACCCTCAGCATTTTCTCTGATGATTAAAAGTGTTAAACTATTTTTTAAAAAAACAAAGACATCCCAAGCAGTTAAGCATGTTCAATTAATGCCAGTTGAGTGCTTAAGCTGCAAAGTTGAATGGGAGTAAGAATTTTTCTCTCTTTTTTTGTGCTCTTGTAAATCACACTCTTAAAAACTGGAGGGAGGGGGAAAAAAAACCTGAGCTGAGGAGAAAGCAAGCGAGACTTAATTAATTATATTCGAGGATTTTATAATGGCATATTTTTTCAGTATTAAAGTGAAAATGTTTTCAAAGCTCGAGTCATTCCAATTTTTTAAAACGCCCCCCCCCCCCACTATCACTTTCTGAACACAAGTGGGATTCCCACCCTTTTCATTTTTAAAAAAGTTGGGGGGGATAAATGAAAAAAGCCTCTTTGCTTTCACTCCAGTGTGAAAGCTGCAGTGTGTTTCTCTCTGTTTCTTAACCATGTCAATTTCACTCAGCAATTCTTGCTGCCTCCCCCTGCCTTGAATGCAGCACTGAAAACCTTTATTAATACTGGGGATGCCTTTGGTGCCAATACTGCTGCTGTGGCTGCACACTGCAGATAGACTAGGGAGGTGGGTGGGAATTTGATTTAATTGACTCTGCCTTAGATCTCTCTCATTAATACGATACGGTGACCAGGCTTCATTGGGCAGCAATTCTTTAAACCCGATGATTGGCAGGCTAGGATGCTGGTGGCAATTGGGCATCAGCATCTGTTAGGGATGGAGATGGGGGGGGGGGCAGTTGAAACCGCCTCAAACTAATTAGTGGTGGAATTTCCTAACCCGGCCCCTCTCCCTCCAGATCTGCACCTTTCAGACTTGTAATAAATCTCTCTCCTTTCTGCCATTCGACTTCAACTCCATCTACTTTGATTTCCCTTGCACAGTAGGCTGGCCCTTAACTAGATAATACAAGCAGAGGCAGAAAGCCCCCCTGCAAATCAATTGCAGCTTCCTAGCTGAAGTCCCAGTGGAGAAATGAAAGATTTCAGTCACGTTGCTCCTGGCTTTCTGCAGGCAGAGAATCCTTTTAAAGAGGAAAACACTGGAAGGGACTAAGCACAACTTCAGAAAGAACAGATGGGGAAGCTGCGTTTAAAAAGGCAAGAGAGGGGAAGAGAGAAAACACAAATCAGTAATAATGATATGTCCATTTTGTGCATAGGTGGTTTGGGGTAATAAGGAAGACGAGAAAGACAGAGAGAGGAGAACAAGGTTCTCAAAACTGAGTTTGAAAAAACAAACAAACAAACCTTAACCTGAAGTGTACAAGGACCTTTGCAGAGGTGGGAACTCAATGATACACCTAGAGCATTTGGGAACTTCTTAATCTTTGTCTTGCTATTTCATATTGTTTGTATAACTTTTTGGTAATAAAAAAAATACCTGCTGCTTTGTACAAACTATGGCTACTTAAAAAGACCCTTCACCATTATTTTTTATTACTTGGGGGCTGTGATCCAGAATATTCGGTGGGTGAGAAGGGTAAAAATAGTAATTAGTTGGCTCCAGTGAGTTGCTCCTTAAAAAAAACAAAATCTTCAGCAAACACTCCTTCCTCACCCCATCCAGAGATCAATTAAGCAGATTAAAAATATATATTGTGTATTTTATTAATGAAGAAATCATTTTCTTAATTTAAATATAGTCTCTATGGCTGTCTAGCAACCTTAGAGTGTTAGCAACCAAACCAATTATGAATATACAGCAGAGCTAGAAGTGGAGGTAAAAATAATAACACAGCTTATGGAGGGAAGTTCTTATAAGATCTAATCCATACAATTTTATGAACTATAAAACTTAACAGGGTACCAATTGCTTTGCAATTTTACATGACAACAGCATTACGTTGTATTTATCTCTTCCTCTTTTATGCCTAAAATGAAATGAAGCATCATAAGCACAGGTTCATCTCTTCTAATTATAAGTTAATTAAAAAAAAAACCCTACAGGTATAATGTATTTTAATAATCCTGTAGCATATGCTGACTATTTTCAGTAAAAAGTAAGAATAGCACCAAGTTATTATATAGAGTATCAACAGAAGAAAAATAGAGCTTTCTGTGGTTCAGAATCTGCTTGTTCTATAATTGACTTTTGAAGTTCTTACACTCTTTTTTAAGGGCACTTAAGTGAAATTCTAAGAACCAAAATTTGCAAAATGCCATAAATATTTTTTTGGATGTTCTCAAGATGGTTTTTCTTTTCTTTTGCCATATATGGTCAACACATCTGTGGAACGTGTATAAAATTATAACAGGAGGCAGATATATGGAATAATTCCAGCAAATGAGTAATGAAGGGAGATATTTCAATAGATCTCATTCACATCAATTATTCAATCCCACAAAATGTTTTATTCATCCTGATAAAGTATAACTGCCTCCATAATATTTATGCAACTGGGAACATACGATATAAGTGCCACAACCTGATTAGTCATTTATGTATGCATACATGTTGCACAGTCTTCTGTGCTTCAAGTGTTAAGAGCCACCGTGAAGCTATAAATATTGTGTTTGCAATGTGAAGGATGCTGCTTCCAGTTGAATCAGTCTTCAATTCGTCAAACTTAAAAGAGATTTCAGTAATACCAGGTACGAAAGCAAGGAGGAAAAAGAGATTGCTTATTTACTTCCATAGCTTGAAACGGAGTGTTTTCTGTGATACTGTGAAGCTAAGAATAGGCCATAACTTCATCTGTTGCCATAGGAATGTATGCTTGAATGTATATGGGCATCTCACATGCGTATTTATTAGAAAGCTGAATGGGATTTATTCCGTGCAATGTTACAATTTGAATTGACTAAGATATGAATTAGAGGTTCCTTTTTGAGAAGAGCGCTGCTGTCCAAGCTTATTTCGGTGCATAGCCTACATTCTTATTTTAGTGTTGCATTCTGCTTATAGCAGCAGCATGATGGATGGGCTCTATATATTTGGTTGTGGAATGGACAACAATATGATCGCATTGGAAACAGTTGAGCATGGGTGGTATCTGGAGCTTTATGATGAATGGATGGGGGAAAGGACACAGTGTGGAAGTAAAATATCGTGAATATGTTGTGTTTTAGGTATTGAAATAAATAGCTAACTTGAAAAGAAAAATCAGCACTGGCCAAACTCTTCTCCCAAACAAAGAAATAAATCATCTTGTTTTCTTTAAACCTTGGTCCAGATAGACGTCATTAATGCCAAAATGCTTAATGAGAGCTCACCAAACTGAGCCTCATTGGTTAAAATACTGGCCGGCTGTCGCCATTCCATCTGACTAGTCTCTTTGATGAAGAAGCACCCTTGTGGTTCATGTTAATTATATCAGCTTTCAGGACACTCTTCATTTTCAAGCAGTTCCCCAGTAGTGGTTTTACCTAGCCTGAACCATTTTGTTACAAGTTCACAGAAGGAGAGAGGCCCTCAAATAGGTGGGGCTTGCAGGGCCAGCTGGAATGCCAGTTTTACTTGTAAACTTGGCCTTACAGTGAGATGTGGAATCTGTGGACCTCTGTATGTTATTGGACTCCAGCTCCAACTAGCCCTAGAAGCAAGGCCATTGGTCAGGGATGATGGGAGTTGTGGTCCAACAGCATTTGGAGGGCTACAGATTCCCAGTCTTTGCCTTGGAGAAGACCCAGGCTAAATTCCTGTGCACAATATCACTCCAGGTTCAGTCCTCCTAAAAACCTTAAAACATCTAAGTTTGTTCATTTGTTTGGTCATCAGGCAAAGCAGGGATTTGCAAATCTGTGTCTAGTTTTGATATGGGACTAAGAGTGCAGTCTTAATGCACACATTGATGTTGTTGACTGGGGTGGTAGGATCATGCTTAGTTGCGTCTTCACCCGCCTACATCAGCAGAGAGATTTGGCACCAGTTGTGGGCTCTTCCCAGGTGGGTGGAAAACTATCTCCCACCCTAGTTCTCTCAACAGTGGCAGAAGTAACAAATCTGCAAAATGTGGCATTTTGGGTTGGGATGTTGGCAGATTTGGATCCACATGATCCAACACCCTGTCTGTGTGGATATTCCAAAGGTCCTCAGATCCCTCATCTACAGCAGCTGGTGTACTGAAAAATTGGAACAAACTTCCTCTACCTCCTGCCCTAGCCAGGGCAAGCTAGCAGGACCTGCAGCGTAGCAGTAGATCCACCACATCATTCTCCCTGACCCTACTTCAGTAGCTTCCTCCACCCAGTTTCCCAGGGTGTTTCAGTAGTTACCTTCAAAGGCATGAGTAGTCAATGTGGTGCCCACCAGATATTGCTGAATCATAACTCCCATCATCCTGGACCATTGGTTGTGCTATTTTGGGCTGATGGGAATCATAATCCAACACGTTGGATAACATGTTGGTTATCCAAGCTGGAATAGCTTTTCCCTCCCTTATCTCTTCAATTAATCTTTCTTCTGTCTGAGAGTCAGAATTGGGTTTAATGGATTCAGTCTGATGATCAGGCTTTTCTTGTATTCCCTCTGCTCAGCATAAGAATTGGATCAGCTGAAATGGGGCATGTGGCCCACAATGTTATGATGAGAAAGGATGAAGGAAGGCCAAGTTGCCACTTGCTACAGTTATTGTTTTATGTCTTGAGAATGCAGTAGCAGCCGCCAGACATGAGATGCAATGCTGATCCTCAGGCTTTTCTGTGCCGTCCTCCCCTCACCCCCCACCCCAAGTATTTGCAACAAGCAATCATGTTTGATTTTCTCAATTTATTGCCAAAGCAGGGACCACTATCACCAGTGGATCTTATACTTTCAGCTCTGCCTGTGGAATCTCAGAGATTGGGCTATAGTAATCTTATTCCCAATGTGATCACCTACTGGGAAGCATGGATTAGCCTGAGGGCTCAAAACCTGGAAAGAAATCACATTGAGGCACAACTTGTGTGAAACGGAGCCTTCATATGTGGTCTATATAAGTAGCCATGATGACCTATGTATATGATTTTGGGTGCTATGGGTGCTCCATATGTAGGCCCAATCTATATGGTGCCAATTCAGGTTGCCTAATTGATGAACTGGTCATATCCTATTTGGAGAAGGGCCACCGTTTAGTGGTAGAGCATCCTAGGTTCAATTTTTGGCACCACCAGGTAGGACTGGGAATGTATGTTGTCTGAAACTCTGGAGAGCCATGTCGAGTCAAAGTGGATATTACTGAAGTGGATATTATCTAACATTAAAATCAAAGGGTCTTAAAACTTTGCTTACATTGGGCCGCTTCCAGCTAACAATTGTACTAGCCTAGGCCAGTTCAACGACTCCCATTGGTGCAACTGGGCTGTTCTTTCCTCTCTCCCACCTGTGCCCTCTGTGCTCTCCCCAATCAGCTCTGTGGCCTTGGGAGAACCCCCCAGAACAGTGTATAGGGGTGAAGAGGGGGAGATACTTCCATCTGGCAAGCAGAACAATTGTAATAGTGCAACATTTAATTCCGCCCTCTATATTCAGGGTGGATGAGAGGTTCTTCATCCATTTGTGTACCATTTATTTGAGCCTCAAGATGTTTATGGGCAGCTGTAAACCAGC
Source organism: Podarcis siculus (assembly GCA_034642415.1). Lineage (NCBI taxonomy): Eukaryota > Metazoa > Chordata > Lepidosauria > Squamata > Lacertidae > Podarcis > Podarcis siculus. Next base: position 1,288,733 of record JAXCMG010000069.1, read on the forward strand.
TCAGTTCAAACTGTAACCTTCCATTTATGCTGTTTCCTCATGAAAAGAGTGGCTCCATCAGTAGTGTAAGCCTTGAATGAGTGGCACTTGTCCATGTTATGGACTTATCACAGTGGAGCAGAGCAGTTATATATGCTGACAATTCTTTGCTCAAAGTTGGTCCCTTTGAGAGGCTAATACAGTGCTCTAGGCTAAACTGTGCTAGGTCTAGCATCAACACTGATTCTAAATAACTCACTATTTCTCTTCTACCAAGTGGATAAAATAAAAGTGCCTGCAAGGGGGGAAATGTGCTAAAAAGGTGGTAGCATAGTACACTTCTTATATAAGATATCCGCAATACCTTTATTAGGGACAACCAAAATGTCACAAAATAATGGAAAGCTTTCATGTTCTCCAGAAGTATTCATGAGGCAAAATGTTTTGCAAAGCAGAGAATGGGGAGGAGAATAATAATTAAAAAAATGTGGGGGGGGGCTTTAATACCACAGTCACTTACTAGGGAATAAGCTGTACTGAGCTCAATGGGACTTAGTTCTGGGCAGATGTGTACAAGATTGTGCTGCAAGATCCCATGGAGTTAAAATTCTCCTTTGCTTCTCCCAGTGTGCCCACCGTGCTCTCCCCATATGAGCTATGGGGGGTTGGGAAAAACTGAAGAGCAGATTTAGGCTGTGCACATGGACTGTGTGAGAGAAGGGAGTGGTAGTTCTGTTGAACAGCCAAAATTCACTAGTGGAAGCAGTTCATTGGATTCTGCATTCAGTCAGTCTCACTGAACTCAGTAGGATGTGTATAGGGGTTTACTATAAAGTTGCCTTTGACATTTGACATATTGAGTGCTGGGATTCATGTCCCAATGTCGCTGTTAACTTGATACAAAGCATTGGATGCTATCTGGGTTTTGAAGCATTTTGTTTATATACCAAGGTGGATAACTTGGAGCATTGGTGTTCCACTTCTGACATACCATGGGCAGGGTCAATGTGGTTGTTAGGGAACTGAATTTGAATCTGCTGAATCAGTGATAAATGCTGGACAAAATTCTGGCTTGCGGGATAAGTCTGACCATTATTTTTCTCCTGCCATCGTATGCTATTATGCACTAACAGCGCACTGCTATGTGCAGCATCAATGTGTTGTAATGGGTAGAGTTGCCCACGTCAGGAAGAGGAAACCTTTGACCTTCCAAAATTTGTTGGACTACAACTTCCATCACTGATGGCCATTGGCCATGCTGGGTGGAGCTTGGGCTGATGGAAATGGGAGTCCAACCACATTTAAAGAGCCACAACGTCCCCATCTCTGACCTAGGGAGACCTGGTGTTCAAATTCAAGCTCATTGTTGAGGATCACAGGGTTCAGTCATTGCCTTTTAGCTGAAGCCAGCTCACTGTGAGAAAGGGGGGGGGGATATAAATAAGGTTAGTAAATGAACCTTCTGGATCCCGGCAGGGGGGGAGCCACCAGAGATTTGATTTGCACTGGATAAACTCTGGAAGGAGAAAGGATTCATGCTGAGTGTAACGTGAGAAAATGTGCTGCTTTGTAATATGTGAAATGGTCTCATAAGGCAGTTCCATAGATCTAAATCAGAGCCTGTTTTCATAAATGATGCTAAGGATGGGTATTTTTGGTAGGAGATGCATTACTTCTGAATGCTTTTAATGCAGCTGAGTAAGCAGAAGGGAGTCACTTGGAAATAATAAAAAGGAAATGTTCATTCTAGCCACTTTAAGATTTTCAGTCAAATTATAAATATGAAAAATGCACCGGGGTGTGGGGGAGATTTTAGGCATCGTTGCGTCCATAGCCGCAGGACAAGAAAAGACTTGATCTCACTTGTCTCTGAGTAAATTGGGAGTTTCATAGGACGGAGTTCCCTGCTGGGCATGGAAGTCCACAAAAATTAATCAGTCCTGTACCTAACTAGTGACCAAGAGCCCAGTGACTAGCCCTCCCCAGGCTTGTTGGATCAGAGTAGACCTATACGCAGGGGGCTGTGGATAAACAGATTGTTGGATGTTCATAGGTATAGCAGAAGAGGATTGGCAATCACATGAGCATATGTGGCCTACAGGACCATCTAAGTGTGGAAGACATAGCCACTATGTGTAGCTTCCTTGCACCCTGCCATCTATGGACTGGATTTTGGGAAGGATTTCATGTAGATGTTTTGATAAGATTCTAGGTTATGTATTTGGCTTCTCCAGAGAAATGGTGTCTAGTAACTGTGCTGAGAAAGATCTTTGTTTGGGGCACTGAAGAATCACTGCTGGTGCCAGTTATCATTCATTAACCTGCTCAGTGGACCAATGGTCTGAATAAATATACAAGGCAACTTCATATGCTCACTCACTGCATTGCACCAAGACAGTGAATTAGATTTCATCCCGTGTGTTGATTATTATCTTATTGTGTAGCTTTGATTCAGCTCTTGTTCGAGGAACCCTCCTACTTTTTACAATTTTAAAAAAATGCTTCCATCACTGAGATGAAAAATCCAGAATCTATGTGTGAACAACTCATATACGAAAGCTGTAACTTCAGGCACATAATTTTGCTGCTTTCAGTAAGAATTTGGATATGTGGAAATGTTGTGTCAACAGCAAGGAATTTGTGATGATAGCCGATAATGAAAAGGATTCGGTTTCCATTTCGGCTGTATTAACATTGTAGCAGCTTGTCAGAATTGCAGAACAGACCTCTTATTACACATTGGCCAGCCATACAGAGGGGGGAAAGATGATATGCCAACATCTTCAACAGTCAGTTTCTGAAGATGTGAAAAGTGGCGTTGAAATTTGGAGGGGCTAAAGCAGGAAGTATTGGTAAGGATCCTGATAATATTTAGTAGGCCCATCTGAATGGACCAATGCTGCATCTAGCCCAGTATCCCACAGTGTCTTGCTAGAAATTGCTGTGAGGCTCGCAAGCAGGACTCCTTCTCATTGCCCTTAGCATCTGGTTTTCAGGACCACCATTTCTTTTTCTTTCTTTTTTAATTCAACCAAATTCTACTTAGAGTTAGGGATGGGCCAATTTGTGAATTCCATTTTCTCTATCTATTTACCCATCCCCAATTATACATTTTCTACATTTCCATAACAGTTTGCAACTGAAAAAAAAGGAAGTCTACATGAAAAGGGACGCGGGTGGCACTGTGGGTTAAACCACAGAGCCTAGGACTTACCGATCAGAAGGTCGGCAGTTCAAATCCCCGTGACGGGGTGAGCTCCTGTTGCTCGGTCCCTGCTCCTGCCAACCTAGCAGTTCGAAAGCACATCAAAGTGCAAGTAGATAAATAGGTACTGCTCTGGCGGGAAGGTAAACGGTGTTTCTGTGCACTGCTCTGGTTCACCAGAAGCGGCTTAGTCATGCTGGCCACATGACCCGGAAGCTGTACGCCGGCTCCCTCGGCCAATAAAGCGAGATGAGTGCCGCAACCCCAGAATCAGGCATGACTGGACCTAATGGTCAGGGGTCCCTTTACCTTTACATGAAAATTCACCATTATTTTAGTGCAAATTTCAATTGCTGTGTGTGCATCAGAAAAGTGCAAATTTCAAAGGATGGTTGTGTTTCGGTTCACATATTGTTCAGCAGAATGTGAATTAGGCAGGTTCAATGATTGAAGTGTGAGCTGAATCAATTTTCACCCCCTTCCTTATCAGCAGACCCACTCTAATTAATGGTCCCAAATTAACCATGTCCATTCTTTTTAGTGGATTTGCGTTATGACTAACACTGGATACAACCCACTGCCTCTTAACAGTGGCATAGTGGAGAGGGAACACAGGGGACAGGGATGGCCCAATACATTTTGGCACCTGAGACAAAGTGCCCCACTGCCACCCTTGTGCTGGGGGGAGGCTGCATGAATCCTTGCAAAGCCTTGTCACTTTGCAGGGAGTGGGCAAACTCCTCAAGAGTTTTCTGAATGTCCCCCCTCACCAAATTTAGGCGAGAGAGAGAGGTGTTCCACAAGGCTTTGCTGCTGGTCTCTTTCCTCCCTAGGGGCAGGGGAGACCAGTAGCTAGCTATGTGTTCCTTCTCCAGTGGTGGCAAAAATGGTGAGGTGGGAACCTGGGGGGATGATAGGAGCTGTAGACCAAAAATCTGGAGAGGAAATATTTGCTTCCTGACTCAGAGACCAGCTGTTACTCCCTGACTAGGCAAAGGCAAATTTAATTACCCAAGTTGCCCAGGAATTGCTGTTTTTAAAAAGTTGTTGCTTTGAAAGTGATACTTGTTGAGTGCGATTCCAAAGCCTCTCCTGTCTCAACTAACTCTTCTGAATAATGGTGAATGGACAGCCTTTTCTTACAGTTCTGAACAAACAGAGGAAGACTCTCAGTGAATACAGCTGTGGTGTTTGCATATCCCATTTAAATCAATCTCTAGAATTTACATGAATGAAATTGAAATCACATTTGTGCTTTACATTTGATTAAATCCCACAGGGAATTCCAGACTTCCCTTTTCATTATGTTCTATGAAGAGTGTTGATTTGCCATGAACAAAAATAATTCAAATTTCCATTCCAAATGGATCTCATTCCTTCACAAATAGCGAGTTTTAATTACTTTCCACTGTTTTTTTCTTTTGGTTTTTTTTTAATGCTATGAGTCAGCCACTCTGCTTGAATATCATTTTCGTCATCATGCAATTGTGCTCGTAAGTTTCTGTACATTTATTAACATTCTCATGGAGTTATTCTCCCAAATGGTAAAATAGTTTCAGTTCATTAACTTCCCTCTGAGTTTGCCAACCAGCAGCAAGCAGAGTTTGCAAGCTTGAGCTGTATTGTATAATTTGCGGAACAAGCCATTTGTCAATGATTGCATAAACCCGGTTGGGGAAAAAATTCTCTGAACCACTACGATATATTTTTTTTAGCAATTTCTCTGACTTGTTAAATGGACACGCAGAAAATAAATTACATTATGGAGATAGGTTTCTGGAAACTATGAAGCAGAGGGTGTCCTCTCCCCCACCATGTTGAGAAAACTATTTAACAGAAGCATACATCATAATGTAAGACGTTAAAGATGAATATATGTGTAAGAAGTTTCAAGCATGAGTTCACTAAACTTGCTCAACTTCAATGCTATACTTATATCAATCATAGTAATTATTATTACTTTATTTTTTTCCAAGAGACAGAAACATTTAAGTGTACAAAAATCTGGAGCAAATTAAGTGGAAAAAGACCAAAAAGTGAAGATGATTGGCATGGTATATAGAAAACTGCCTTTTTCTGGGCTTGACATTTGGGCTATATAGCTCAGTATTGCCTCAGACAGGCAGGATAAATAAAAATTCTTAGCCTAAGCTGTGATTCAGGATGAACAAATCTGTCAATTTTAGTTTCTCATTCTTCCTCTCTTATCCTTCATCCAGTGTTGGGGAGGGGATCATTTCTGGGGGGAGTCTGACAACATCTGGAGTACAGTGTTGGCTTCCCCCAGTGAGATTTCCAGTGTGGGGGGGTTAATGTAGATCCGAGATGATGTTTGTGGCTGTGGTGTCAGATGAAGTGTGCTTGACAGTACCCAAACCAGGGAAGACTTCAGTCTTTCAAAGTTCAGCAGAACCTTGTGTGAGCCCCAAATTTCACAACATTGATTAGGTTACCGGTATATAATTTAAGATAATGTTATCTTCTTGAATTTTTAACTCTTTCCCATATATATATGGGCACTGGACACTCTATAAACATAGGCAATGTGGCAATATAGACCAATTTAAGCAAATACACCCAAAATAGTACAGTAGTATCTTGGGGATTAATAGATTGATGGAAGTAGCTGAAGATTGATGGAATGAGCTGTGTGGTTTATCTTCGCCTCTGTGTTCCTCCCTTCATTCTGTTGTGCCTCCCGAGTTGAATTTTAGATTGTAAATGTATCAGGTGAGGGACCTGCTTCCTTGTTGTTATACTGTAAAACTGGGGGAAGCCAACATGGCACACTCCAGACATTGCCAGGCTCCTGTCAGGCCCCACTCAGCATGAGCAAAGGCCAGGTATGATGGGAGTTGTAGTCAAGCAATAACTGGAGAGCATCGTGTTGGCTACTCCTGTAGTAAAGCGTCATAATCAAGCCTGGTGCCTTGTTGTGGTTGTCAGGTTTCTTGTAGATGCCTTGTCTTTTAGGTTTAGCAGCTGCTCCATCATTATATGCATACTTCAGAAATGCTAATATGTGCGTATGGAGTTTTGAATACCAGTTGAAACAAAGCCCACTTTGATATAGTGAGTTGCTGCTTGCTGATCTCCTGGCAAGTTGCACATGGTTTCAAGGTACCCAGGTAGCCTGTTTGCAACATGCATCACCAGCTGGTGAGTGTCTGGGGAGAAATTACTCCCACACAGAGATGTCATGAGGACACACTGCAGTTTAGCAAGCTAGAAATATCTGCTTCTACAACACTTTCCTTTGCTGGTTGAATGCTGCACTTCTCTCTTTTAAACCGAAAGCTGATCCTATAAACTGGGGGTGCCAAATTACCAGCTGAACTGTGGAAGGAATCCTGTCACAGCTGGCAGGCACCTTGATGTTTCATTGCCAATTGCTGTGGATCAAGCTACCCTTTGTTATTGAGTCTAATACTGTTGTGGGCAATTATCACCCCATTCGTTTGTATTTAATTACAGAATAACCCAAGTGTAATTGAGAGAAAAAATTAACCTGTCACTTCTTAACATCTCTGTAATGTATGTATTGGGGAAATGCTGAAATCAATATTTGAAAGGTTTCGGCCACTATCTTGTATCCAAAACAAGTTTAGATTTGGGACTGGGAGGAATTAAGTCCTCAAAGTTTTCCAGAAAAAGGTGCTCAGGTTTACAATACTTCAGAGCAGTGGAGGGAATTAAAGCATTGTTGCCTGGCATGGGCATAGAAACAGCCAATGCCCTTTCCAGCCAGCAGACCACTGCACATCCAGTGGGGCCTCAGATTGGCCCATTTGAAGTTGGGTTCAGATGGGAAGTCCCGCCCTGAGATTGCTCCAGTTGGGGAATTTCCAAACGTCCAGAAAACAGGATGGTGGCGGAGGGCAAGGGGCAGCAACTACCACTCACCTGGCAAGGGTGAGCATCCATTATATGAACTCTTTGGATATATTTGTTGTTGCTTAGTCATTTAGTCGTGTCCGACTCTTCATGACCCCATGGACCAGAGCACGCCAGGCACTCCTGTCTTCCACTGCCTCCTGCAGTTTGGTCAAACTCATGTTAGTAGATTTCAGAACACTTTCCAACCATCTCGTCCTCTGTCGTCCCCTTCTCCTTGTGCCCTCAATCTTTCCCAACATCAGGGTCTTTTCCAGGGAATCTTCTCTTCTCATGAGGTGGCCAAAGTATTGGAGCCTCAGCTTCAGGATCTGTCCTTCCAGTGAGCACAGTCCAGGTCAATTGAGAATGGGTCACACCTTTGACCTGATCCTTCCCATCCAGTCAAGAATGAATGATGCACAAATGCTGATCTAGAAAGAATGATCCATACACAAGTGTGGATCACTGGGATGGATGTGTACTGATCTGCAAATAGTGCAGTGTGACTAAATGATACAGCTTGTGGTAAAGATCTTTCTAACAGATTACTAGTCTGATTTTTATGCCTGCCTGCCACATGACACTCGAGGTGGTCCATGTGCCATTAAATAAAATAAGGACAACACATTAAATTACATTTTTGAAATAAATACACTGTAAGCCTAACATAACAACCATTACATAGAACTATATTATCTTTCTATCTGGATATATACATGGAGATATGGCATATAATATGAGTTATAAGGGCAGCCAAGTTATTCCCCAAAAAGCCCCCCCCCCCCAGAATGATGGCACTTCAGCAAGTCCCATCATTCCCAAGGAGACTCTCTGCAACTATTTTGATTTCGATATACAGTGGTACCTTGGTTTGCAACCACTTTGGATGACAACTGTTTTGGATTACAACCACATCAACCCAGGAAGTGCATGTCCCTTTTTTGGATTATGCCCCGCTTTTTTGGATTACAACCAATTTTTGGGGGGAGGCCCCATTGGCGAAAGCACATCTTGGGTTACAACCTGTTTTGGTTTACAAAAACCTCCAGAATGGATTATGGTTGTAAACCAAGGTACCACTGTATGCAATGGCAGGAGATGCTCAGGCCGGCTAGCTGCTATTAGGTGACTGTCAGGGGCACCTGCTTCTGGGGGCTGAACTCTTCTGACCCCCTTATATTTTGAGGGTAGGAGCCACCCCCCATGTCTAAAAAATGTGGAGGTGAAGCATGGAGCTGACCAAAATGTCTTGCAGCTTCAGTGGCAAGCTCCTTCTCCTCCTGCTGCCATGGAGGGGAAGGAGGGTCAAAGTAGCCTCCCACTGGTATTGGTGGCAAGAGGAGATGGAGGGGGAAGAGCCACTGGCCACTGCATTCAGCTCTGTCCTTTGCTCCTCCTGACATCCTGACGTTGTGATGTCATGATGTCACATGGATAACCTTGGCTCCCCAATTGCCCTCGCAAGCTGGTGTTTCTGGTGGCTGTAATTACTTTTGAGAAACAACCAAGAGAAGAACACCCTCAAACTACCTCATTGGGAAAGACTGAGGGCACAAGGAAAAGGGGATGACAGAGGAGGAAATGGTTGGATGGTGTTCTCGAGGCTACCAGCATGAGTTTGACCAAGCTGCAGGAGGCGGTGGAGGACAGGGGTGTTTGGCGTGCTCTGGTCCATGGGGTCACGAAGAGTCGGACACAACTAAACGACTAAACAACAACAACATGCTTACTAGGAAATGTGGCAACTTGCAGATACTGGCGCAGACTGCTGACCTGATCTGCACATTTGTCTGGGTGGATTGGATCAGGTGATTCCCCTTCAGAAACTGAGTTCACCAGATTCCTTCCTCATCCCTAGATTTGCATGTGATTAAAACTATGGGGAGCAGAGAGGTGAGAGATGGTAGCCTTTTCTGGTTTTGTTATTTACAGTGGAATCCTCAGCACGTCTACTCAAAACTAAGTTCCAAAATGGGTTTTGCTCCTGGCAGAAAGTATAGGAGTGGAGCCTAATTATCTCTAGAGCAAATTATGGCTTTGCTCTAAATCAGTTGCTAAAGATGCCATGCTCCCTGATATGCCCAAAATTCAAACACTGCTCTGTTTTCTGTCAGGTAAACCACTACTGGAGTGTGAAACCTCAATGGACTCCAGATTCTTCCAGGCTCTGTCCATGACCAACCTCATGCCACCACTTTCCATCCACAAGCCATCAAGCGCTCCCTGGCTTCACCCTTGTCCCAACCAGCTTCTGCGATAGCCCTACATGTTCTGAGTCTGTCATCTGGCCCTTCTCAGAAGATCAGTAATTAATGAAATCAAATGTCAACAGCTGTTGTTCTTTATTCTGAGTCAACCAAAATCAGAGTTTAGCAGTGAACTGATGCATTTCAGAAGGCTTTCATGCCGATATGATAAACTGGAGACCAACAGGGGTTTACTACAGGTCTATGGCGTTGTAGTTTCTCTTGGAACAATAGGCAGGAAACCTTTCTAAAGACCTCAGTAATATCCTCACCACCTCCACTGGGCAGTTTAAAAAGGCAGGTTGGCAAAGTATGTGGGTTAAATAATGAATGAAATTAACATAGTTCTTTGTTTTAATTATGCGCTCAAAACTGATGAGAAAACAAGGTCTTTTGTCTCAAAGCTCTTAAATATGTAATAGCCTCAGCCTTCCTTAACCATCTCTTTCAGACTATTGAAATATGAATGCTATTACTCTAGAAAATCTTTTTGGGGTTGTTCTTGTTCCTCAGTAGTTATGTTAATTACTTTTTTAAAGTTCTAATGAAATAAAGAAAATCACTACATTTTGGGAATGCTCCATGAATGCCAAGTTTCTAGTATATGCAGAATTGCTATATTTTTTTCAAAAGTTTCAATTATACTTCTTTTAATAATAAAAAAAACCAGTGACTTTAGTTGAAGGGATAAGGGGATTAGAGTAAATGGAAAATATGAACTTCTGAAACTAATTTCCAGACCTAGCTGGTGCAGAATCTAACTTCAGATGCTTTTATATACACCTTTCTGTTTCTCTCAAGGGGAGCAGTGGAATTCTGCCCATTCCCTTTCTTTTCAAAACTACCTGCTTATTAAATACCAGACCTTCTTTTCAGATTCTAATTTAAAGCACTCCATGTCTCCAGTTCTTATCCCATTGAAGTTTATGGAGAAAAAGCTATTGATTTGATGATCAAAGTACCCATTTGGTACTGTCTTTCTTGAGCCTCATAAATGTTCTGATGTGCATATGAAATGCCTGTAAGATCAGAATTTCCATATATATATATATATATTTCAGTGACCAAGCAGGATGTAGCCAATTCACTCTAATATATATATGAGTGAATTAGCTACTTCCTGCTTGGTTACTGAATCATTCATTAATGGGCAATTTCAAGTGTCCCACAGACTCTTTGAATCTTGTATAGACATTATTCCTTTTCAGAGCTAACTACCGTTGCATGTACAATCAGGGTTTGTGCAAACCATAGTTTGTTCTAACCATCACTGCAAACCAGCTTCTAACTGCATTTGCAAACTGTGATAAAGTGCTAATTACAGATGGCAGAAAAGCTGGCACACACATAACACCAACTGTTTACGCTGACTCCGTAAAAAAAAAAAAAGCCTGTTCCCTGTCTCTTTTATGCATTTTTGTGTCTTTATATTACAGTTTTGCATTTGTTTTTTGTTTTTTTTAATGTTCCTAGCCACCTTTAGCACTCTGTTTTTAACACAATAGGAGCAGACGAGCAGGATAAAAATGATGCTAACTAAATAAACCACACTGAGATCCAAAATGGGAAGGAGTTGTCTACACAAGAGGAGGGAAGGGGAGGAGGACATAAGCCTGCTAACTACCAACTCCCATCAGCCCCAAGCCAATGGTAAGGGATTATGTGAACTGCAGTTCACCAACTTCTGGAGGGCCACAGCATTAAAGTGAAAGGTATAGTATGAGAGCCAGTGTGGTGTAGTGGTAAGAGCGGTAGACTCGTAATCTGGGTTTGCGTCTCCGCTCCTCCACATGCAGCTGCTGGGTCACACTTCTCTGAAGTCTCTCAGCCTCACACACCTCACAGAGTGTTTGTTGTGGGGGAGGAAGGGAAAAGGCGATTGTTAGCCGCTTTGGGACTCCTTAAGGGGAGTGAAAGGCAGGATATCAAATCCAAACTTTTCTCTTCTCTTCTATGAATGGTATACTATATAGTACATAGTATATAGTATATAAGGAACAGCTGGATGAGGACAATTGTTAAGAAAGCTCTGTTTGCTTGAAAGCACAGAACCCATGAGATGTATAACAGTTCCTCTCCTGCAGACAAAATAATAGCTTCTGTATTGGTCAGCCTTTAGAGAAGAACAATAGATGACTCTTGGTTCCTTGAATGAAGGACTCAATTGAAGGGGAATAATAAAAAAAGGTCCTGTTTTCAGGGTCACTGTGAAGTACTGAATCAAAGTCATGGAGAAGACTTCAGAAGGAAATCATAACAGTGAAAAGAAAAATCTCAAGGGCTTTCACATTGAAGAGGGAACAAGCTTGTTTTCTCCTGCTCTGGAGACTGGACTCAAACCAATGGTTTTAAGTTACAAGAAAGGAGATTCTGACTAAACATACAGAAAACGTTTCTCACAGTAAGAGCTGTTCGACAGTGGAACGGTTTTCCTCGGGAGGTTGTGGATTCTCCTTCCTTGGAGGTTTTTAAGCAGAGGTTGGATGGTTAACTGTCATGGATGCTTTAGCTGAGATTCCTGCATTGCAGGGGGTTGGACTAGATGACCCTTGGGGTCCCTTCCAACTCCACGATTCCATGAAATAGTGGATTATCTGGCCTCAGTCTAATAATGGAAGACAATAATACATAGCAACAGCTTTCCAGACACAAATTCTCCATAATACAAGCACAGAAGGCTCTTGCGTACATGGCAGGGGAATCATTCATATCCCGCCTCTAGGACTGCACATATGGCACTTTTGCAACATTCACACATTGCTAAACACATGGTCAGCTCTGTCACCCATTGACAATCATAGCCATCCATCTGCTAAGAGGAGAAGTTTTGTGTCTGTTCATCAGCAAGTGGCACAGAGATATTCTGCCCGGACAGTTCTGTAGATTGGGGTGCCTGCATTCATAGGTTGTAGAGACTGAGGACTGAATACATGTCCTAATGGAACACAGGGCTTCTTCCAAAGACAGGCTGCTATTAAGGCTCCCCCCCCCTCCTCCATAAGATGGAGTGCAACTTTATATTTGAAGTTTCCATATCTATATAGAAATTTGTGTCTGCCCATTGAGTGCCTGTGAACCACTCGGGGTAGCTTACAACAATACCATGGAATAAAATAAAACAAAAGCAGAGATTGTAAATGAAATATGACCTTTACATCACAGACATCAGCCTGCTGGAATAAAAATAGTACAAGAGATTCAGATGGGACCGGCCACAGTTCACTGAGCAAGATGGTCCAAAATACTGGTGCAGCTACTGAGAAGACCCTATCTCTTGCTGCCGTCAACCATGCCTCCATGCTAGATGGGACAGAGAAGACTCTTGTGCTTCTGATCTTAGGGAAAGGGTAGAATGGCATAAGAAGAAGCAATCTTCCATGTGTCCTGGGTTTGAATAGTAATCACATTAAGTTGTTCTTTGATATTAAAATTGTATTCTGGCATCAGTACACTTTTCATCCCTCCCCATGCCTATTTCATATTACTAGCTAATGCTGATGTATAGTGTGTGTGTGTGTGTGTGTGTGTGGAATTCCCATAATAATATAAAGACGCTGAGTATATGGTAAGGCACATTCCACGGTAGGAGGAGAATGTGACATGACAACATTCATATCAATGGTACCCCTGTGCTTCTTATGAATATGTAGTTTGACCCTAAATGGGGTATCTGTTGGGGAATTTATGTCTTAGAAAGAAGGAACCCATTTCCGTAAAGCAGTGGATTATGCCTGAGTTATATTCCACTTCCACCATTTTATCGTGAAAATTATCCATTTTATGGTATGCTAGTGAACTTGCTGGGGTTTAACCAGGCAGCAGTTGTCTGGTAATAGGGGGAAAGAGAGAGTGAGAGGAGATATGCACCAGAAGGAGGCACTGGAGATGAGGAAAAAAATAAAATACTTCACAGGAACAAGGAGAGGGTTATTCTGGCTGCCTTCCAGAATAAAATCTTTCTAAATTGGCGCTGTTTACTTGAAATGTTCTCCAACACTTATATCCTGATTATATGCATTTAGTGGGAAATCAAAACAAAAGGCCGGGCTGATATTTCACTGAGCACTGACCATACGCTGGGAGGAAAGGGCAAAAAGAAAATGTGGCAAAGAATGGCATAGGCCAGTAGAAATTTCTGAGGATTTCAGGATATGAGGGTTGGCTTACCGTACTTATAGATGTGGTGGCCAAGGGTAGAGTTTTCTCTTTTCTTTTTATGCATTTTAAAAAGAAAAGCAATGTGAGGCATGATCAGTGGCTGGTGAGTCTTTCAAACTCTCTGAAATAGTCTGACTTCTTTCTAGCCCACTCACCAGTAAAAGGACATGAGTTATTTCTCTGTTTTGACCAGGGGAAGGGGATGGGGAAGATGGAAATGGAAATTTATCCCAGTAGTAGTCCCCCACCCCCGTCTCATGAAAGCAAATAAGGTTTGGGTTTTGTGACTGTGGTGTATATCTCTGTGTATAGATATGTATTCAATGGATGTAAACACATTTTTCCTGCTATAGCAACAACAAGAAGAAATGTCCAAACAGGGTTTGCTGTTCAGAGACCTTATGCATTTGAGTGACTGGATGTATTGATCCCTCCTGTCAGTTACAAAGAAGTGGATTCCACTAGAATGAGAATCATAGTCCTCCGTGTTTCAAAACACAGTGGAAATATCAGACAACTGAAATATGTCCTAAAATGTGTCCCAAATCTTATCCCTATGCTGGCAACATTCAGGATGTAGCAAACAGAACGAGCTAAGCCATTTCATACTGAATCCTATTTTAAGATGTATATTGCAGAGCGAAAGAGAGATCATAATTTGGAATGTAGCAATTATCAGAATGCCAAGGAAAGCATTGGCCAGTTCATACAGCTGGTGCCCTCCATGGGATGTTCCTAGATCATGACCAACCTGGGGTTGTGCAGAACTATTATTTCTGTCTGTGTGTGTGTCACACACAACTACTGCAAGTATACGCAATTTGTATGTGATAGGCCATACCTTGGTTGCAGGCCACCTGCTTTGCATGCAGAAGGTCCTAGATTTAATACCTGACATCTCCAGGTAGACCTAGGAGAGACTTCTGTCTGGAACCCTGAAGAGCCACTACCAGTCATCACAGACTATACAGAGCTAGATAGATCAATGGTTTGTCAAAGTGCAAGAGAGTTTCTTGCATTCCTAAACAGAGTATATTTCAGAATGTAGAGGTAATGCAAATCACAGCAGCCATATATCTACATTCATGTGAAGGCATAGGTCCATACATCCATATTTCCATCTGATTCTAAATGCCTGCAAACCTGCCTTCCCCTATCCTCCTCTCCATCATCTTGGGAATCATGATCTAGAGGCATCCTACTGTGGTTGTCTAAAGCTATTTGAAAACATATTTGTGGGCTTAGGTTTTTCCTTTCTTTATTAGTTTCCTTTACTGTATTCTTCTAGTGCCACTAGCACAGCCTCCACTTCTAGCATGAGCCATCAGAAAGTCAAATCTAACTCTGTGAGTCTGATGCACCAGAGCTGAGCAAATGCAGACGTCATCTTTCCAGAACTTCAGAACTTTGTTAGCAAGTAATGCACTGCTTGACTGAGCAAACCTCCAGCTGATTTCAATGACACTTTTGTTTGATTAAAGACTTCAGATTTTGTCTCTGAGAAGGAGGGATGAATGGAGAACTCCTTCAAAGGGAAGATGTGGTTCGGTGCCAGAAGCCAGCTGGGTATGTTTATAGAGAGGGAAGGATGTTGTAGAACGTTGGTTGCCTAGAGCGGGGGAAGCATTCAGGGGAGGGGAAGCCCAGAGGGTCTCTCAAGTGGCAGGGTTCTGTTTGGCTCCACCTGGAAATGCTCCAATATTAGCCAACATGTCATCTTCCCCAGCTAATTGCATTCAGATGGTGTTGAAAATGAGGTTTTCCTGCTTCAACCTGCAATGGGTACAAATATCCTATCTTACATGTGCTATGCATATGCACATGTTAGCAGAATGCATTTAGAAAGGGAGAATAGGATCTATCGGTTTAAGCAGTGGTAAACTAATGAGCATGACAAGTGACACTGGCCACATTCACACAGCATGGCAAAACCATAGTTAATGGTTTACCATTTAAGAGCCAATCTTGGCCATTTTGTTCCCAGGTTGACAATCTCCATCTGCCCCTCACTTCCCTCTATAGCATGTGCAGAAACTGTCTTCTTGACCCACTATTGGCCTCATCTGCTCAATCTGATGGAGCCTTTCTTCACATGCAGGAGAAGTCCCTAACTCACCAAGGGCTTGAGACCCATCAGCTACCCTCACCTGTTTCAGCTGGCCAGTCAAAGCTATTCCACTGTTACATGACATATAATGAGCGGGCTGCTTATAAATCTTTTGTCAATAGCAGATGGTGGTGTGAGGTAGAGGCACTTGTCTCACCTGGCAGGTGAGTCACTGCTCCTTACCAGGAGGGGGAGAGGAGAGGCAACAGGGAGGCATGGTGCAAAAGCACCCGCAGAGTTCTGCACCACCCTTGCCCTTCCTTATCCTGGTAAGCAGCAGTGACCCACCTGGCAGGAGGTCATGTCTCTGCTCCAACTCACGATTTGCTACTGTCTTCTGTGTACATCAGGAAGAGACTCATTTGATCAAGAAATCAGCCACGTGTGCCTAGTCTATGAATATTTGCTACTGGTGGTCATACAAACCGACACCCAAGCTCATTTTGGCAGTACCATATACCTTGAAAAGCTTTTGCAGTAAGGGTGACTTTCTGAGAGTTCCACTACCATTGCTTTTGCTGTTGCCATGAGATGTGCTTCCACGAGGGACAAATGAGCTCAGAATTCCTCCTTCTGCCCTGAACCTGTGCACCCCTGTTTCTACCTTATCCTCCTCCATAAACCCAACATTGAATAACTAGTTCATGCACTTTAGATTTCTAAGCACATACACATAGTCTTTATAAAATAAGTACTTTTTTAATGTCAAGGATTTAAAATGGTACATTGCTTAGAAAATGCACAGGCTACAAGGTCGTGAACCTGCACTAAGGAGAAAAGAAAGACTGTGACTGAAATAGAAATGTGTCTTGCAGACAGGAGAGGGATATTATCGTGGCTGTTTTCCAAATGTGAGTCACTGAGGCAAGAAGGGATTAGGCCACAACATATTTCTGTTATTTCTGTACAGGTGTCTTTTGACATTCTGCAACATGTTACATTTGCATCTCATCCATCTGGGATGAGACGTGCTGCGTTGAGAGACAAGCTCAGGATTTAGACATTGAGCTGTACTTTCCCTTCCCTTTTATACCTGATGCCAAATATACATATATCTAAAAATATTGTATTTTTTATACAGTTTACTTTGACAACCCACTTTGATTAGCCACCAGGGACATAATTATGTAGCATGAGCATAACATGTACAAAATATGTCACATTGCTGCTCTGCTCCAAGACAGTGTGTTGAATTCTTGACATTGATGGTGGACTTGTCTCAAGTTTGGAATCACACACGTAGTAAGCTCTTGTGAGATCCGGTGAGGTCTCTGTAAGTGTTTACTTGGCACAGACAGGTGAATACTGTGCTGGCTTCAGAGAATCGGGCATAGACCAAGGAAGGTGTTCGAATAATGAGGTATGGGTGAGTGACTGTGCAATTCCTCAGGCTTACAAACTAAAAAGGAATACCATGGCCAAGATGTCCTCAGCAAGTTCTCTCATCCACATTGCCCTTGCTGTTTGCTTGGAGAAGCCATATGTCCCACTTTACAGAAGACAGCCATCTATTTGAAAGGCTGTCTGGTCTAAGTCCCACTGAAGAGAAAGGACCGTAAGATGGGAGCAGAGGGACCTTGAAGTTGCCCATCAACAGTTACCAGTACCTCGACAGAGAAGACTGAAAACAGGTCACTTGGTTGCAGTCTTCCCCACTAGGGCAAGATGTACTGCGTTGTAATTTAAATCATTATTTCTAAAGGTACACCTTTCAATCAAATTAGCATATGCATATCCATACCCTCTCTTGTGTCCTTTTTTGGGTGATGCATTTTCTCTGTTTTGGTGATGTTTCAGTGGCCAAAACTTTACCCAGTTAAGAGCAGTATTCACTAAGATGGGGGAAGGCAGGCAAGTGAGGCTAATACACCTCCTTTTGGTGTTCACTGGTTTAGAGAGGATAAATCAACAGGCAGCAACAGCAAAGAAGAGTCCAGGGTCTATGGTGGTCAGCAATGGGGTGTGGCAGGAGCCTGATGAAGCCAAACCCTGACACTAGCCAAGTAAAAAGATCAGACACATGGGGAGCAAAAAGGGAGATGAAGATCAATTTGGCAATGCCAGAATGAAATGCAGAGATGTAAACAGGAAATGTTATATTTGGGACCAGGGGCTGATCTTCCCTTGTCATGCTGAATGGATGCTTCATTTAAATGCTTCGTAAACCTCACTGTATTTACTTGGAAGGAAAGCTCTATTCATTCCTACATACATGCCCTTCACAGACTCTGTCTGCACTTGATTGCTGTATATGTGTCCTCGGTTCACCCGCAAACGTTCATTACTTAGGGAGCAACGCAAACCCAAGAGTCACCGGGATGAGTGGAGTTTGATATAGGTGGATCTCTGGTTGAGCCAGCTAAGCCTGGGTTCAGTCAGGGCTATGCTGGCTGAAGTCCTTCATCCCAGCTCATACCAGCTTAAGTCCTCTAACTCATCTTAGGCAGAAACAAGTCCCTCACAAAGGGATGAGGCAGGAGGAGACCTACCCCATTCAAAACTCCATTCAGCTTGGTCACATGACCTCGTAGCCCAGCAGGAGTTACAGTGGCAAAAAGAGTGGTTTTATTTTAAGGGCTTATTTTCCCTCTGCTAGGCTCAGGCCAGCTTAGTTAGCAGTAGCCCCACTCCTGAACCGAGTCTGGAATCAGGGATAGCTACACCACCATAATCCACCCCCGTATAAGTTACACTACCTTCCTATCATTTGGATCTGCCCAGGGGCTCTTTGGATGATTTCAGAATTCTGCTTAACCACTTCCTGCCACTGGCAATGCCTGCCTATAGGCCCACCAGATGTAGTCGAGTGGGTGTCTCGTTTGCACACTGATTCCCAGGTTTTATATTGTATATGGAATATACGACAGACATTGAACTCACTGTGTGTGTGTTATGCAGATGGGATGCCCACACATGTACATCTGTTGGGTCTAGATATTGGACAGGTGGACAGGTGGACATGCATGGGCCTGCTCCACAGCCAAGTGTTATCTTGTAAGTTTGTACCAGCCCATGATGACTGCCGCACCCTGTGATTCCTTGCACGTGTGGAAAAATCATCCACCGTATAACACCATGGAGAGAACTGTCACATCCCTTCCCATACAGCATTTTGCAGTGGAATCAGTTCACACATTCAGTTGCCAGTCATTACACATAGCCATTTAGTGTAGTGAAATCAAGCGATGATCATGCATATGTGAAACAGCCATCTGTTTCATTGGTTTCAGTAGAAAGCACTTTCAAGTAATTGTGCTGAAGATTGCAGTCTTGATGGCCTAATAAAACTTTAAGCCCTTTAGAACTGACCTGTAGAGCTTTCCAGAGCATTGCAATGACCCAGATAAACAAGTTCTCATTATTCAACACACAGACCCTTGCATTTCTTACTGTAGTTTGACCCGAAGCAACGATTGGCCTCCAAGATGCAAATGTTGCAAATCTCAGTCAGATCTAACCACATGGGAGTGCATTCAGAAGATGTCTAGCATGCAGAAATAACATGGAAATACTATCTTGGGGTGCTTTACTAGGCTCAGATATTACTGTGGGAATTGAGACATTACAGTGGAATCCTGAGCATATTTATTCAGAAGTAAATCATACTGAAGTCAATGGTGCTTGCAAAACTGTGCGCGTTAGTCAAAACTGCATACAAAAATGTGTATATCTGCATGGAAATGTTTCCACCACTGCAAAAGGAAGAGGAGCCCATCATTGACTGGCATGGCAGAGACATCTAGCTAAACCTCATCTGGGGCACACCCATTGTGAAACAAGCAAGCATGCCTTCAGAATAACACACAGTGCCTAATAAATTAACTGATAGCTGCTAAAATATAGGTAGGCTCATATAGGCATCATATAGGCACTCCCATCTACATGAGAGTGGCTCAATGGAATCTGATGCATAGCACCTATTTAAATATGAACTTATTTTTTAGGGAATTGCACTGGATCATATACAAATAAACGAGAACTGGAAATTTTAATGCAGTGGAACAATACTGTAGTGGTAGCAGCAGCAGCAAATAAATAAATAACTTCAGACAAAAGGCTATGTTGGCCCTTTGCAACTTAACTAAGATGCAAGTCTTGCTACTCCAAATGGGGCTCACTCTCTAGTAAGTGCATTTAGAATGGCAACCGTAAGCAGGCAACTGAGCTTCCTGGGTCAAAGTGTCCCAAAATAATGCCCTTTCTCTGTTTCCCATCAGCCAAGCCTCCGCCATAGCTGAGATGTAGTGCTTACCCACCTTTTGCCCCACTCTTTCTAGGCACAGGCCTGTGCTTAAAAGCTCCGTATGTGTGGGGTTTTCCAGCAAAAACCCGCTTGGAGCAAATGTCAAATTGGATTGAGCTTTAAAGGGTGTGTTTTCATCGGGAAAGCTCAAAGGCAAAAAAAGGAAGCGTGTTTGGACGTGGAGAACAGATCATGCTCGGAAAAAGCAAAAAAAAAAAGAAACTAGCCTATCTCAGATGGTAGAGAATGAGACTCATAATCTCAGGGTTGTGGGTTTGAGCCCCACGTTGGACAGAGGGTTGGACTAGATGATCCTTGTGGTCCATTCCAGCTCTACAGTTCTATGATTGTAAGGGTCTGTGTGTCAGAATGCAGGGCACAGATCGGCTGAGATGGACAAGGTGGTCCTTAAAATATCCTGGGCCTAAACCATTTTGAGCTTTAAAGGTAATCACCAGCATTCTGCCTAGAAACAAACTGGTGCCAGTGTAATCCTTGAAGGACAGGTATAATACGCTCCTGCATGTGAACATCAACCACCATCCATTCTTGCATTCTGGGCAAAACTGATGTTTCCAAAGATTTTTCAAGATAGCCCCATATTGAGCTTATTGCAATAATTCGATCTAGATCAGAGGTCGGCAACCTAAGACCCATGTGCTGGAAGCGGCCCATGAGTGTCGCTTAACTAGCCCATGAGCCACCCCTGAAGCAAGCCGCCCGCTCGGCAAGTCCCTGAGTGCTGTGCTAAACCAGCACAGTGCAGCACGGGGACTCTCTTCTGCGGCTCCGAAAATCGCTTCTGGGCATATCCAGATGCCGGAAATCGCTTCTGCACAGGTACAATTTTTAGTGTCTGGGCATGTGCAGAAGCGATTTCCTGCACTGTGGACATGCACAGACATAATTGCTGGTTTCACGCTGCGCCGGTCTGGCCCACGGTGTGATCTCCGCAAGAGTGATCTGGCCCATGTCCAGTAAGCCTTGCCAACCCCTGATCTAGATGGAACTAAGGCATCTGTCACTGTGGCAAGCCCTGTCATTGTCAGAAACAGATGACGTTGGTGCAGAGCAACCTCAGCAGAGCAAAGGGACTCATGAGTACAGCCACTACCTGAGCTATAAAGCTGTGTCCAGAAACACCTTAAATAATACTTTTTATCTAATCCGTGCAGGTGACCAGACTATCCTCAGATTATAAAACTACTCACTTTTGGGGATATTGCCCTTCAAAAATAGGAACGAAAACTTCACCATATTCCAGGTGCAGATATTATCAAGTGTTTGGATCCATGCTTCAGCAACATGAAAGAGCAAGCACCATATGGTGAGGTAGACTTAAGCTTGGGTTTCAGGCTACAGGTATATCATGAACCCTTACATCATTGCTGGAGACTAGGGTCTTTGAAGGTCTATCTTATTCCATCTTATCTTAGCACTTTTATGGTTTATGGGATGCACTGTCTCTTCATCTCATTATTAATAGGCTAGCTGAGGTTGAATACCAGCATCCCATCTTGAGAGGCTGGTGGATCACAGTGGTTCTTGTCTATACAGCTCTGTATGAATAGTGCTGGCAAGGAAATTACATTTTCAGCATTTCATGGGGGAAAAGTATGGATTTTATCTCACTGTTTTCAGACTGTCAATTAGCCCTGCTTTATCAAAGGCATGCTAGATGGAAACATGTTTATCATTATAATTGTGAATTAGAAAAGATGTTAGTAACATATAATTAGGAACACTCTAGGAATGCCATTTGTGATGGTATGTTAGTAGCTACTTTAGCCTGGTGGCTTTGCTGTTGTTTGTTTCACTGTACTTGCTGTTTAAAGGACAAAAGAAAAAACAACCACCATTCCAGGTGCAGCCAGCTACAGACACATTTTAAGTCACACTGCTTTTGAGGGGAGAGTAAATCAAGTATGTGCTGAAACTGAACACATTGAATCAGTGTGACTCAAAAATGCTCCTTTGACAAGACAGTATGTCCCAATCTTTTATCATTTGAACTTGCATTTCAAAAGGGCTATGAAGCTGAGTAGCCTCGCAAACCCATATACAAGCTGAAGATTGCAATAATGGGTTAAAACACACCTTGTTTTGTACTGGATTGTGAGCTCCATGGGAGAAGACCACAATCCTACTCACATTCAGACAAGCACAAATGGTGCTCACACTTCTTTCTGGAAGAAGAGAGCCATTCAGGACCTTAAGCATGCACAGAACAGTCGCAACACCAAAGGAGATGGTATGCATTGCCAAGAATATGTCTTAAGCATAAATTACATGAGATTTCAAGCTGACAGATATGACAGCATTGGTGGAGAATTCTTGTCTCCCACCCCTACCCCATAGGCACTTCAAGCTTTCTTCATCGCTCCTTCTTAAAAAAGAAAGGAGAATTGGGGCTTCAAGCAGCTGCTTCCTGTTTGTGCATGTGTATTGCTCTGCAGGGTCATACGGTTTGCAGTCTTTACAGACATAATCAGATACACACAGAGAAAGAGAGGGGGAGAGAGAGAGAGGCGCAAACACATACATGGAGCCTGGAGACGTTGGCTAAGCAAGTGAATGGAAAGGTCCTGCCCGGAACATTTAGGGGTCTAGGCTAGTCCCACTGGTCCACAGAACACACACCAATGATAATTTTCATTATTATTTTGGACAGCAGGCCAGTTCTTACATACACTTACTCATAACAACCAATAGGCAATACAGTGCTACCTTAGTTCTCGAACTTAATCTGTTCTGGAAGTCTGTTCGACTCCTGAAACTGTTCGAAAACTAAGGCACAGCTTCTGATTGGCTGCAGGAGCTTCCTGCATTCAAGTGGAAGCCGCGTCGGATGTTCGACTTCTGAAAAATGTTTGCAAACCAGAACACTCACTTCAGGGTTTGTGGCATCTGGGAGCAGATTTGTTCGGCAACTAAGCCGTTCGGGAACCAAGGTATCACTGTATCAGAGTTCAAGGACAGATTCTGTCCAGACAAAACACTTGGGGTACAAGGGGTAGTGATTGGTGTGGCCTGGGAAAAGTTATGAGGGTCAGATGGAGAGTCTTGGAAGGCCTCATTTGGCCACTGGACCTGAGACTCCCTCATCCCCCTGATGTACATGGACTTGAGCTCCTTGAAGCCCCAGGCTCCTTTGGGAAGAAATGTGGGTTATACAATTAATAAACCAGCAATTAAATAAAAAATGGGATACATTATTATTCATGGCCATTTTTGTGCTTCCACAACCACCATCACACCTGTTACGTTTCAGCTTCCAGCCTGCCAATTCAATCCTGTTTAATTTATCAGTAAGGTTATCACAGGGAAGTTTCCCTCCCAATCAACAAGATACTGTTTGCACAGAGAGTGCAAACAACTCTATGAGATAATTCGCTCATGCATATTCATCACTTGATGACTGCAGCATCAAAGGTTTGTGACTTGCATGTGTGAATGAGCCAACACAGATCGATCTTCGGAGTCAGTTCGCACATTTAGCTGCATGACATCAAGCATTAAATAATTAGGTAATGAGAAATCAAGTGGTATACATGCATGTGGGAAACTCCCTTATAATGCAATAATTGAAACCAACATGTGATATACACATGTGATGTTTTATGTGGGGTGGATGGAATAACAGATGCTGGAATCCTATGCACACCCACCTGGAAGTGAGCCCCATTGAATTCAGTAAATATTACTTCTGTGTAGATATGCATGTCAAAAAGCAGTTTGGCTGCTCTTCTGACTAACTGTTTCCATTGAAACCGATGCAATTTTATTTTGCAAAAAGTAATGAGCCATACCTAAAATTGATTAATTTCAGTGTGAGAAATGTGCAGCCTAACTCCTGTGTATATTTCCTCACAAGTGAAGCTGTCTAAACACTCTGCATTTGGGAAGCGATGTGCACAGGACATTAGTCACAATCTGTATCGTTCCTTTAACTATCCTTAATTTCTTGGGAAACGATGCATTTTGATGTGGTTTCCCCAATCTCGACCTGAATTGAGAAAAAGAATGACCTAACTGCATTTTAAGCCAATAATGTGTATACAGCCTAGGTTTGACAGTTTGGCTTGCCACCAACTAGGTGTGCATAGGTTTGCAACCTCCTGCAAATTCAGGCTCTCTCACTGAAATCAATGACATTTAAATATGTTTCTCTCTCGATTGGCTCATGCCCAGAATTCTGAAATCTGTAAAGGCTCCTACGAATGAGAATGAATAGGAAAAAAGGAGCTTGTGATTTCCTCCATCGCTACCTGTAGGTGACCTAGAAATGTAGCAATTTTCTTCTAGTTTGTTGCAGATGATGGTTAAAATGTAGGCATATCTTCTCCCTTCTCGTCATTATCTATAAGAAACAGCTATTTCTATATGAAATAAAAACAGACAGCTCCCTGTCCTGGAGGCTCGCAGTCTAAAACGGGAAAAGTGAATGGAGAGACGAAGGGACACGGAAACAAAAACAAGATGCCATAAACATGAATATAAGTCCCTAATCAAATCCCCTCATTTATTCTCAGTCTGCCTTCTCTATCCAGGTGCCCTCCAGATGTTCCAGCTGCAGCTCCCATCAATCCAAATCCTACACAGTACAAAACATCTGGAGAACGCCAGGCTGGGGTCAGCTGACCTAGGTCTTTCTCTGTATGAAAATTCACAATTCATATCCTCAGATGTCTTACAAAGATGCAGCCAGAAGGGCTTAGCAAAGGAGAGCTTGTATCTCCCTACACAAAAGGTATGGGGAAAAGTTTAGGAGCATAAGAAGAACCTACTGGATCAGGCCAATGGCCCAACTAGTCCAGCATCCTGTTCTCACAGTGGCCTGTGGGAAATCCAGAAGTATTCCCATATTTATCTAACAAAATGTCTCCACAGAACTAAATAAAGAAGCCGAGAACCATCAAAAGGTGAATTTTAATAGACCAACCTGATTATGTTACACAACTCCACCACTAAATCATTTGTGGCAAGTATGCAAAACATAGGAATGATAATTTGCCAGGTGCTGAAGAGAAACACAAAGCTGTAGATTTGTCAGGGTTTGAATACATGAAAATTATCCAGGAAAAAGATTCAAGGACATTATTCCTAAAGGATTATTTTTCTCCATCGCTATTATTCTTTTATAATAACATTGTTTTCCTGCCTTCAGTTTTCTCACAGTCAGCCAATTCTTACAGTTCCATGAATGTGGAACAAGTTTGTTTCTGAAGTGGAGGAGGTGTCACAGACCAATGTTTGTTTGATAAGCTCCAATTGCCTAGCCTGGCAAATGAGTACGAGTTGTGATGGAACCCTTCAACCAGGCCCAGATTAAAGTGGTCTTCTTAATGCAGCAAAAGTTGCATCTAATTAAATAATAATAATAATAATAATAATAATAATAATAATAATAATAATAATTTATTTATATCCCACCCTCCTCAACCGAAGCCAGGCTCAGAGCAGCTAACAACAATAACAGATTAAACAGATTGATAAGATGTTCCATGCCAATAGATCAATAGGTGTCTGCCATTGTTGCTGATTTTGTATTGTTTTTAAATTCCTCTTCTGCTATTTTTAACCATTTCCCAACAGTTTCTGTTATATTTTGCACATTGCCTTGGGACATAAGTGGAAGATGATTCACCACCATCATCGTCATCAACAACAACACCCAATCAAGGGGAAAGCAGCCAGCCAATGCAATCTCTATTCCCTTTTAAAAGAGGTGATATTGGGGACCTTCAAATGGGCAAGTACTCACATGGAACACCCAGTTTATGAATAACATAATCTACACAATGGAAAAGTTGAGCATCTACACCCATGGAAATACTGGCAGCGCTCCCAGTTCATCAGAAGCGACACCTAGCTCTTCATTTTCAGTCACCTAGTGAAAAAATGAGAGGAAAGATTGGCTTTCATTAAGATAACAATATCTGTCCGACTCTACCCATTGTCGGATAAAACTAGGGAAGAGCTAGTTTTGCTTGACAACTATTTTGCTTGACAACTTTTAACAACAACAGCAACATATTAAAAAGTAAGAATAGTATGGCAACATAGGGTGCTTCAAGACTACTGCTTCTGTTGCTCAGCTCAAAAAAGGAATCTGGGTAGGAGCACATTTCTGGTAGGGGCTGGAAGCCTAGCAAGAAACCACTTCCGGTGTACCACTAAGCAGCCACCAGCTCTGATGAGTGTGTGTGTGTGTGGGGGGGGGATACATAAGGCCTTCCTGTCCAACTCTTCCTTCTCTGTATACATCACTCTCACACACACTCTCCTGGTATACAATGTGATATTAGCTGCACATCATAGATAGGGCCAAGTATAATTCTTTTGTCCTCTTCTGCAATTGGCTATCAGAACACACACACACAAAAATCGCCCACCTCATACTATAGAGTTGGGTAGCAGCAATTAGTGGTGGGAGCTAAATAATGAGTGATTCCACAGACTTACTCACAGAACTGGGAGGCCCATGGTGCAAGATATGGGTCACTTTTGAGGTTAACCCATGACACTCATTAAATCAATCAATGTTTAAACCAGACTTTCTGCATAATTCGCTACGTAAGCTATAAAAACCCAATTGATGTGGCATTTAACAATCAATATACTAATTGAATGTTCTTACAACACGTGTCCAGGGGAATAAAACACCATAAAAGTTTAAAAGAACAAGAAATTTAACTAAGAACTGTATTGTCAAATATCTGGGAAGTGATGACACTCATTTGGACTTGTGAAGCTCCAAGGTGGCGTGAGTCAGGAAGACCTACTTCCTTACCTGAAGGGGTGTGGCAGAGGGAAAGAGGGGGAATTCATGTTACCTTTTACCCTTGCAGAATAGGCTCACCCATTCACATCAGGTTTAGGAGCCTGTTAGAGGATTTAGTGTTCCACACACATGGTCTTCCTTTCCCTTATGCAGTTCATAATTTCTCAAGCTGCAGTTAATAAAGTGGCCCTAGTTAAATCCAAAAGTTATGTGTTGCCTCTTTACTTCCAGTCTCGCAATGAAATGTCTCTATTTTCAGGTGGGATTCCATCACATATTGGCAGATTCAGGCTGTGTAATAAAAGCTGATTTGACAGTCTCAAATGTGTTTGCCCCCAAATGAGAAAATGATAAGAGAAAGCAGTTGAAAGTATGGGGCAGTGTTTGCTTGCTGCAAGGCAAACTAGCCTGCCTCTAAATGGAACGGAATGAATGCTCAAGAAGCAGCTGACATTGTCTAACCTCCCCATGAACTTTGTAGAAACAAATCAGGACGAGTGCTCAATAAACAGGTCATCTGGAATTGATTTTAGTTCATCTAATCTAGTCTTGTCTAAAATGTGTTATATTATTATTACTATCATCATCATCATTTATTGCACCGCACCCATCCAACAAAGTATAGAATCATAGAATTTAAAGGGACCCCAATGGTCATTTAGGTCAACCTCCTCCTGCATTGCAGGAATCTTTTGCCCAACATGGGGCTTGAACCATGATCCTGAAACTAAGAGCCTTATGCTCTACTGACTGAGCTATCTCAACTCCTGGGATCACAGGAGAAGCTAATAAAGGAACACACCAAAACATCAAACATTAAACATCAAAAGCCTAAACATTCTAGTGTTGTCTAGTGTGTTATATCCTACTTCTTCCAATGAAAAAAGATTCAGGGTACAAATGTGTTTGATCAGAGGCAAATTGTTAAAATACTTGTAAATTCTTTTGCTCTCTACCTATAAATAAGGTAAAGTTAGCATTGAACTGTGTAGGAAATATATACCATAAATCCTGGTAACAATGAAGTTTGGATAAGTACAGAGTTTTATTGCAGATAATCTGGATTTTATAATTTATTGTGTATCATCAGACTCTTGATACTTTGACATCTGCCCTTATCTGCTAGCTCTTTTAGCATTTGTCATGCTCCTCTGTAAATGTATGCATATTAGATTGATGTCAAAATGGGTGACCTATTTCACAGTTAATCGTGACCTGACATCCTACAAACTGACACTCCAGGTGGCATTTAGGTATACACCTACCAGTTTGCAATAATTGACTTCTGATGTGAGAATCCTCATTAGTCATATGCATGTGTTTGTACATGGCACATACAGAAAGGTATTGCTGGACCCTGCAAATGATAAACTGGCTTGCCCAGGCACACAGACAATGGTCCATTTTTGATGTTGCATTGGTTGGCAATAACCAGTGCTATTTTTCTAGAAAAAAAGAGGTGCCAGAACTTACCATGAACACCTCCCTCATTCTCTTTGAATGGCAATGGCACCCACCTGAGAGGAGCCGGAACTGAGTTCCAGTGAGTTCCAGCTGGGGGAAAAAGCTCTGACAACAACATCAGAATAAAGACCGAAGACACTGTAGATATATTGAACTAAGCAGGGCCTGCTCCATAATATCTCCTGGGCCCCTTCCTTGACTGATGGGCTTACATGATCATGGTGAGAACACTCCAAGTAGAGGTGGGTGGCTGGGTCTAGCCACCCTTTTCATTCTTCTCAATGCTCCAGAGAGAAGCTATATCAGATACATTGCCTTCACAGGCCATAATGAAGACCCTTGACTCACCAATTCCTCAACTGTGTCACCACTTTTATTTGTCTGTCATCAAGGATCTGCAATGGAACAGCTCATAACCTAACCCTATACCTGTGGGAATAATAAGCAGGATGAAAACAGTGGCTGCAGCTTCCAATGGTTTCTCATCTTGGCTTAAAGGCCTCATATGCATCTATGTCTTTCATCGCTGGCCCACATAGAATTGGAACCAAGGGGATCCCTGGCCACTCTGTCCTATGCTTGCTGGTCTGCATTCAAACCAAAGAAGTCTCCCAGCCCCAAAGGATCCACCCCTTGCTTCTTGGTAGGCTGGACCCATGTACATGATAAGGTCCAGCCAAAGATGCTCCCAAGGAGATTGAGTCTAGCTAAGTGGCAGCAGGGCAGGGAGATATTGGTCCCTGGGGAACAGCTGGAGGAACAATACTATGGGGAATTTAATGTGTGGCTAGATCTAGAGTGAAGAGAAGCAGCTGCTTCATATGCAAAGTGATGATGCCATTACAGGAGCTAAAAGTTTATCATTGTTGTTTTCTGATAATCACAAGCATTCTGGGAAGTAACTGGAAGTTATTTTGAAGCTAATGTAGCTAGGGATAGGGGTGTCTTGGGTTTTTAATCCATTTATGCCTCCTTCACTGTTTTGTTGGATGCTTTCCACCCACCCAAAATGCTTTCATTCCCACTGTGGTTTTTTGAACTCATTCCTAAGCAACGAAGCAGCATTGGGTAGTTAGTTCTAGTTAACTTTAATAAGAATTGGGTGCTCAAGTGCCTCAGGCGGCATTACAAGCCTCCCACTTTCTATCTACGTCTGACATCTGACGAACCGTAATACGAGAGCACACACACAAATCTGCCTCGCTGCTGGTAACAATTTCCTCGGCATTTATCACTTTAATATTCAAGTTCAACAACCTGGCAAGTCTAGGGTTGCGCTGTTAGGAAGATGCATTCATCTGGCAAAGTGCTGCACAGCCCCGATTGAATACAATACAATGTTTTCAGTCATCTCTTTGGAGGGAAGAAGGGGAGGGGAGCAGAGGGGTGAATTTAGATCTCTCTTCCAAACAGATGATTAATAGTGCTGGATACAATGTGTCCAGGATCAGGAATTTTAGCACCAAAACATGTACAGTCAGTACCGCATACCCTCCAAGTGTCCCTATTTTCCAGGGACAGTCCCAGATTTACAGTCTAGTTTCTGACATTCCAGAAGGTCCCGCTTTTTCTTAAAGGTAAAGGGACCCCTGACCATTAGGTTCAGTCAAGACCGACTCTGGGTTTGCAGTGCTCATCTTGCTTTATTGGCTGAGGGAGCCGGTATACAGCTTCCGGGTCATGTGGCCAGCATGACTAAGCCGTTTCTGGCAAACCAGAGCAGCGAACGGAAACGCCGTTTACCTTCCCGCCGGAGAAGCAGTGCTTTCGAACTGCTAGGTTGGCAGGAGCAGGGACCGAGCAACAGGAGCTCACCCCATTGCGGGGATTCGAACCGCTGACCTCCTGATCGGCAAGTCCTAGGCTTTGTGGTTTAACCCACAGCGCCACCCTCTTTTCCTTAGGATGTCCCAATTTTCATCGGAGGGTATGGAGTTATGCGACCCCCAAATCAAGGAGATAAGTAACTATAGCACCTTTAGAAGAAATCTGAAAGCCTGTATAGGGAAGTTTTTTAATGTTTAATTTTTTGTTTTTGTTTTATATATGTTATATATGCCTAGAGTAGCAGGGGCAACTGATTATTATGGAATAGGACGTCCCTATTTTCATCCGAGAAATGTTGGAGGGTATGGTACCGTTCTGTCTGTCTGTTTCTTAGGCCACATTCATACCATATTTGAAACACTGTGATATCACTTTAAACCATTGTGGTTTCCCCCAAATAATTCTGGGAGCTGTAGTTTGTTAAGGGTGCAGAGAGTTGTTAGAAGACCTTCAGAAACCTAGCATTGCCAGAGTTCCCTGTGAAGAGAGATTGACTGTTAAACCACTCTGAGAATTGTAGCTCTGTCAGGTTTCCTAACAACTCTCAGCACCCTTAACAAACCACAGCTGCCAGAATTCTTGGGGGGGGGGGGGAGCCACAACTGTTTAAAGCGATATCACAGTGCTTCAAATATATGGTGTGATTTTGGTTTGAATTATTTTGCTTTCAGAGCTTCCATTGTGCCAGTGTATTAAGATCAAAATCAGTTTTGCAAGGAAGGAAAACAACCATTTTGAATCTGAGTGGTTCACATTTTCTAGAATATTCAGTAATGTCCTCTTTGGTTGGTATTTATCATTAGAAACTCTTTTTTTTTTAAGTTCATTGATATCATTCAACACAAATGAATTCATGCCAACATCCTCTGCCTGGGAAAGATATTGGGGTCACTGATCCATGTTCTGCTGTTCATATACTGTACAGCAATCAGAGCTACGTGCATAGAGTCCTATTCCAGATGTAGCAATGCACATAAAGGAAGAGTTGAGAGAGGGAAGTCATCTTCCTATTCTTATCCCTGCCAAACAAACAAACAGGCACGGCTATTGCTTTTTGAGAAAAGCTGTCATGTGGATCTCTCCATTTGCACACATCATTCCTAATCTGGTAAAGAATACATATGCAAAAGATTTATGCAAAGCCAGACTTAGGGTGGCGCTGTGGTCAAAACCACAGAGCCCCTTGGGCTTGCCAGTCAGAAGGTTGGCAGTTTGAATCCCCGCAATGGGCTGAGCTCTTGTTGCTCTGTCCCAGCTCCTGCCATCCTAGTAGAGTGAAACCATGCCAGTGCAAGTAGATAAATAGGTACCACTGTGGTGGGAAGCTAAACGGCATTTCCGTGCACTCTGGTTTCCATCATGGTGTTCCGTTGCACCAGAAGCGGTTTAGCCATGCTGGCCACATGACCCAGAAAGTTGTCTGTGGACAAGGCTCACTTTCAGCCTGAAAGCGAGATGAGTGCTGCAACCCAATAGTCGCCTTTGACTGGACTTAACCATCCAGGGTTCCTTTACCTTTTTAGGGTGGCTAAAGATAAAGCTAAAGGGACCCCTGACCATTAGGTCCAGTCGTGGCCGACTCTGGGGTTCCGGTACTCATCTCGCTTTATTGGCCGAGGGAGCCAGTGTACAGCTTCCAGGTCATGTGGGCAGCATGACTAAGCCGCTTCTGGTGAACCAGAGCAGTGCACGGAAGCACCGTTTACCTTCCCGCCGGAGTGGTATCTATTTATCTACTTGCACTTTGACGTGCTTTCGAACTGCTAGGTTGGCAGTAGCAGGGACCGAGCAACGGGAGCTCACCCCGTTGCGGGGATTCGAACCGCTGACCTTCTGATTAGCAAGTCCTAGGCTCTGTGGTTTAACCCACAGAGCCACCCACGTGCTTTTAGGGTGGTGAACACGCTTCTAAATGCCTCCCCCAAAGCAGCAGGCAATGTGAACCCAGCTTAACATCAATACAACAATGTATGTCTCTAGATGGCACTGGTGCCAACTACAGGGAGCCCTGGGGGTTGTGAGTAATTGTGGGTACTTGGCACCCAAACCTCGGGGCCTCCAACACAACTTCCAGGTCCTTCCAGACTTCCGCAAGTCACGTCTGAGGTCTTGTGGGGCCTTGGAGGTGTGTCTGAGCCTTCACGAGGCCTCAGACATGACTTCTAGGGCTCCCAGGTGCCGCTGGACACCCATAGTCTGGGGCCCAAGTCAGCATCCCTGCTTGATCGTGATATGTACCTAATATATGTACTTGCAGCTGATTCAATGGGGCTTGAATGTGCCTGCTCAATGTGCCAATTGTGTTGACATCCACTGAATTAGTGGAAGCTTATCTCCCCACACAGATCTCTAGTTAAGGTGTGCCATCTTCCACTGCTCTTTTTTGGACAGGGAAACTTCCAGTTAATGTGCTCATGTTCCAGGAGGGTTTTGTTGTTGTTGTTTAGCTAGAGCTTCATTATTTCTGACTTGCATCCGTGCATCTGTGAATACTTGTCTGCCTCATTTATTTTCAGAGAGTTCAGCATTTTGAAAGTAATCAATATTGCCATTATTAGCAAGTCCCTGTGAAATCCACACAGATCTGAATGGAAATTCACAACACCGCCTGAGAAACCTCAGAAAGGAGAAGAGCTCCTGGGCCTTCCTTGTAGCCGTGATGAAGAAGGAATCCCCAAAATGCATGAAAAGATCATGATCTATGTAAGCCAAATCTGAGCATGTCCATGCCAATTCCTCAAATTCCTCCAGGCAATTAATACTGTAGGTTAAGAAACTAGATTTGGCCTCTTGCCAGCAAGCCAACCCTCCAGCTCTTGAATGAGCTGTTGTGATGTCTTGTGATGTCACAGGATATTCACAATGCATTCAGGGATGGTTAGCTGCTGCTACTGCTGCTGCTGTTACTGCTACTATTAACATTTGCATACCACCCTATACCCACAGGTCTCAGGGTGATGCATAACATAAAATCACAATATAAAAACACAAAACACAGTGGTACCTTGGGTTAAGTACTTAATTCGTTCCGGAGGTCTGTACTTAACCTGAAACTGTTCTTAACCTGAAGCACCACTTTAGCTAATGGGGCCTCATGCTGCCGTTGCGCCGCTGGAGCACAATTTCTGTTCTTTCCCTGAAGCAAAGGTCTTAACCTGAAGCACTATTTCTGGGTTAGCGGAGTCTGTAACCTGAAGCGTATGTAACCTGAAGCGTATGTAACCTGAGGTACCACTGTAGTAAAAACAAGAACAACCCAATAATTCCCCCCCCTCCCCAACACATTTTAAAAGGGCAATGGGTGTCAATTAGTCCAAGGCCTGGTTAAAGAGGAACATTTTTGCCTGGTACCTAAAGGTGCCAGCCAAACCAACCTGGGGGTAAGCTACATAACCTTACAGATAGTGCATCTTCCACATGCCAGTGGTGGTTGAATCAGGGACAAAAGTGAGCAGGACAATGCAGTCATGCCAAAGTCAGAGGTTTGTACACAGACACCCCAACTCTCCATCAGGTAAGCAAGGGTCATGGTCACAGTTCAACAACACTTTGAATGCGGTCAGTAGCATTTGAGCAGGGTAACTGAGGGACGTGTTTCTGGTGAATGGGTGTGGCATGAGAAGAGACACAAGGGCCAGTTAGAAATAATAATAATAATAATAATAATAATAATAATAATAATAATAGTAGTAGTAGTAGTACTCTGTCCATCTGGCTGGGTTACCCCAGCCACTCTAGGCAGCTTCCAACATATATAAAAACATAGGACTGCCTTCAGATGTCTTTTAAAGGTTATACAGTGGAGTGGTACCTCGGGTTAAGTACTTAATTCGTTCCAGAGGTCCGTACTTAACCTGAAACTATTCTTAACCTGAAGCACCACTTTAGCTAATGAGGCCTCCTGCTGCTGCCACGCCGCCGGAGCACAATTTCTGTTCTCATCGTGAAGCAAAGTTCTTAACCTGAAGCACTATTTCTGGGTTAGCGGAGTGTGTAACCTGAAACGTATGTAACCTGAAGCGTATGTTACCTGA
Source organism: Podarcis siculus (assembly GCA_034642415.1). Lineage (NCBI taxonomy): Eukaryota > Metazoa > Chordata > Lepidosauria > Squamata > Lacertidae > Podarcis > Podarcis siculus. The sequence goes on from JAXCMG010000069.1 coordinate 1,322,656, forward strand.
GGTACCACTGTATAGTTAACTTCTGATGGGAGGGCATTCCACAGGGTGGGCATCACAACCAAGAAGGCCCTCTCTGCTTGGTTCCCTGTATCTTCACTTCTCACAGTGAGGGAACTGTTAGAAGGGTTCCAGTGCTGGATCTTGGTGTCTGGGCTGAACGATGGGGATGGAGGTATACAGAAATGCCCGGAGGGTAGGGTTCCTGGGAAAATCAATGAAATGTCTGGGAAAATCTGGCTGTATGGCAGCCCATGTCGGAAGTGTAGATTTTGGTGAGTTTCCTTAAAAATAGCTCAAAAATTCCCTTTTTGATTTTCTTTGCATATAAAGCTCAACAACTAAAAACCCACATTTGTGTCCGTATTTTAATTTTTTGAAATATGGCAACCCTATCAGAGGGCAACATTCGGTTCACTGGGCCTGAGGATTCTCATCACTGGTGTATGAGAAGGCCAGTGAGGAAGTTGTCAACACACTGAGGTGATGCTATCGCAACCTGCCTTGGGTGTTTGATATTGGGAAGAGTTAAGTAAGTGAGGTCAGGAAGGCCAAGAAAATATTGTGTGGGTGGGTCTGAATTCCACACGTGGCTGTCAAGTAACAGAAGTTAGTAATAGAAGGGAATTGCTAATAAATACATAAATAAAAGAAATATAAGTATGTAGTAGCTCTAGCGTTATTGTGCCCGAAGAGCCAATGAGGAGTGCACTCTCACCCTTCCTCCCAGAATAAAGTCTTCCTCCTGAGGGAAGGGAAGATGAAAACTGGCCAGAGGCAGGCTCTAGCTGTCAGACAGGAGCTGAGAGTGATTTCATGCATCTGTGCAATCCATGGAAATTTGAATTTTACAGTGCAGTACTCTGCAGAAGAGATAACAGGGAAAGGTTTTGGATTGGGAAAAGGGAGAGAGAGAGAAATTCATTAGAAAATGTAGCTGTCCCTTTCTGTATTATCATCTTCTCTCTCACACAGACACACACTCCAGTGTTGTAGCTCTATGCACGGAAATGCCCTGAGCCAACATGAAGCATGTTTTGTGGCCTGCAAGCAATGTATCCAGATGGAGGATTCACATCTCCCTAAGAAACAGCCAATATATGAAGAACCACTGGTTAGCCAACCCCTCTTCTAGTAGGTTCGGGAGGGGGAAAGATGGACAAACTGATTTCAGGCCAGGGACATGCGCCAGTCTATGTCCTTTACTGTTGCCACACAACCCTCCCACATGCCTAGTTTACCACAAACGGGGACAGACAAGGATGAGAGTTTGGCAGAAGGGAATCCTGCACATGGGAATAGCATGTGCTGGAGAAGAGGATACAGTGGAGCACTGGAGGGCATCTTAAAACCTATTCAGACATCCAATTTGGGTGTAAACTCTACATGCAAAAGAGATAATAATAATAATAATAATAATAATAATAATAATAATTCAATGAAGCATAAAGCATTAAAAATTCCCTAAACTTCAGATGTCTTCTAAAAGTCAGGTAGATGTTTATTTCCTTGACATCTGACTACCGAGTTTCCTCTGCCTGGTTCCCTGCAGCTTCCCTTCTCGCAGTGAGGGAACCACCAGAAGACCCTTGGAGCTGGACCTCGGTGTCTGGGCTGAGCGATGGGGGTGGAAACACTCCTTCAGGTATACTGGGCCGAGGCCATTTACGGCTTTAAAGATCAGCACCAACACTTTGAATTGTGCACAAAAACACACTGGGAACCAATGTAGGTCTTTCCGGACTGGTGTTATATGGTCTCGGCGGCCACTCCCAGTCACCAGTCTAGCTGCCACATTCTGGATTAGTTGGAGTTTCCGGGTCGCCTTCAAAGGGACTCACAGGTAGAGTGCATTGCAGTAGTCCAAGAGAGAGTGGTGCTGTCCCCTGCACAATTTGGAATCCAGTTTATGTGGGGTTCTATATTTCCCAGGGAGCCACAATGCCAGACCACACAGATCATTTTATCAAGCACCCAGTATCTCAGGTTCCAGGGCAGCTCAGTGTCTTGCAATGTACTAACTGGTGGATATCTTGACAGGGTAGGGAATAAATATTTTTTTCTCTTGTTTTCCAAGTTTAATTCCAAATCCTGTCATTCAATATTACTGTAGCAACCACAAAACCTCCTCTGTAGCAAACATAAGAACAATGAAGGGTCCACTCTCTCTTTGTAACCCGTCCTGCCAATTACTGGTGTAAGCTACACCCAGATATGGGTCAGCTCATAAGAGGATTTCCCCGAGTAAGGCTCAGATACTTCATAAGGCAACACAGGACAATGAAAACATGTGGCAACTTGCTGTTCCAAGACACTCCATCTTCCTCATCTGAATTTGGGACTAAAAGGTGAAAGGAAAGTATGGGTGTATCAACAGTAAGTTATATCCACAGATTGTGTGGATCAGCACATGATTGCTGATCAAGCGGCATGCAAATTAGTGTTGAGATTTCCATTGCACCTTAAGGAGCAGACGTGTGGAACTGTTATGTGTCACATGTCTGTTTATATTCCAGCACAGCTTGCTGGGAACTTCCATTGTGTGTATAGCTTTTGTTTTTCCCGTTCTCTCTGAGAAGGCGACGAGAGAGAGACGACATGTTTCTTTGTCCTGATTTATGATTAATAAATCTGTAGTTGTAGTATGCTTTCTGTGTGTTCAGTTCGCTCTGCTGATAGTGTGCCCTGGCTCTGAAGCCTGGGTCGCTGATTTATGTCGGAGCAGAGGCCGATGGGTCTTCGCAGTGGGACGGTTGGAAGGAGACGGCCACAGCTGGGGCTAGCCAGCTGGCCTCCCAGCCCTTTGCATGTCAACAGTTAGGGCATCAAGCATATACAGGTATATATATTGAATTTGCCATTAGCTCACCATCGCCATCTAGTGTCACATTTGTAGACTGCACTTAAAATGCTATATTTGCAGATCTATAGCTGAGTCCTTAGCTTCCTGTTCCCCAGGTTTCTGTAGCTTGGGCCAACATGAGGTAACTTTGTAACATTTACCTTCAATCAGGACATTTATTTGATCATTATTAGTTGTTTTACTCAGCTAGTTGGCTAGCCTATAGCCCAGGCTTCCTCAACCTCGGCCCTCCAGATGTTTCGAGACTACAATTCCCATCATCCCTGACCACTGGTCCTGTTAGCTAGGGATCATGGGAGTTGTAGGCCATAAACATCTGGAGGGCCAAGGTTGAGGAAGCCTGCTATAGCCCATCTTCAGGAAAGCTAGAAACATTGTGGGAGAAAATCCCTTTGGGGGTTCAGTATGAAGGTTCACACCAAATTCCCCATTAGTCCCACTTTATTCAGTAATACATTACTGGACCGAGTCCAAAAGAGTCTGTGGGAGAATATACATTAGCACACACCTCATGAAGACAATGCAAAGCATCTTGGCTGTTTATTCTCCAACCATCCCCCTTCTGCCATCTTCTTCCACCTGAGCATCTCACCAGCTCTTCATACAACCACAATCCTTGAAAACACTTCTTTTCCACAAGTTTTTTTGCTGTAGGTGCAGAGCCTTCCCTGCACCTTAGCTAGTATTCGGCATTAAAGGTAAAGGGACCCCTGACCATTAGGTCCAGTCGTGACCGACTCTGGGGTTGCGGCGCTCATCTCACTTTACTGGCCAAGGGAGCCAGCGTACAGCTTCCGGGTCATGTGGCCAGCATGACTAAGCCACTTCTGGCGAACCAGAGCAGCGCACGGAAACACCGTTTACCTTCCCGCCGGAGTGGTACCTATTTATCTACTTGCACTTTGATATGATTTTGAACTGCTAGGTTGGCAGGAGCAGGGACCGAACAACAGGAGCTCACCCCATCACGGGGATTAGAACCGCCAACCTTCTGATCAGCAAGTCCTAGGCTCTGTGGTTTAACCCACAGCGCCATCCGCGTCCCTACATATTCGGCATTAGGTTCCTCCTAAACTGCTTCTTATCAGTTTTGCGGTCAGGCCACACTCCTCTGTAATGACACTGGCCTTAGTGATAATGGGTTTTGCTCAATTTCTACCTCATCTCTAAAGGGTATGTAGTCAAAGGGCTGAGTCAGGGGGCAGATCTTCCAAAGGTTATGTCATTCGAAACATTATGGGTAAACAACACACACTTTATGAACTGGCTTACCTTCATGATTATCTCTGCCTCCTATCTGTTCATGAAATACAGTGATTGGAGCAGGTCAGGTTGCTAGAGAAATTTCCAGTATTTTCAGCAGCAGCACCATTTAGAGGACGGGGGAGATGAAGCATAGCTTGGGGTAATTCAGCTCCCTCTCCCATCGACACCACCCTCCTGTGTGAACTGTGTGGGTGTCATGGCACAATTCTATAAAATCCCCAGGAAAATTCAATATTTGCTCTCTTAAAGCAGTTTTTATTGCATGGTCTGTGCCCACGAAAGGTGATTACTAGACCAGGAAAATGCAGAGCTTTCACCCTTAATATGGCAATATCATTTCTCAAGAGTAAAAAGGCAGTTCATTCTCCTTCTTTTGCTTTTTAGTCCTGCCCCCCCCCCGCACCAACCCCCAACCCCACAAACTCATTCTAATTGTAATTTAGGTATGCAAGAGAACAGTAGGTTTGTGTGTGCTTGTGGGGGGGGGAGGGGAATAACTTAAGCCATTTATTTTTCCTGGCACTTTTCTGCCTCTCATTTATAGCCCACCTTATCACAAAGGCAGGCTGCAATGCAATTCAGTATACACATAGAGCACCCAATTACACTTCAGTTAAAAAAGCCAGTGAAAAGCATCTTTTCTTCTGGTATTCCTTGAAGAAACCGAATGACAGTTTTAAGCCACACATATTCTAATAGAATGATTCTCTGACGTTATAGCTATTGTTTGCTTGGAAGCAATTAAGTACATAGAACCCTGGACATATGCCACATTTATCTGTGGGAATGGCTAACTTGAAACACCACCTTTCTGGCAAGCAACCATAATGGCCATTTCTATGTTTCTGTGAAAACCTACCATTATGAAGACACACAATGCATTAATTGAGATGTAAACAAGGTGAGTCCCATATTAAATGCACCATGCAAAAAGAGCAGGGACATTAATTGGCTTGTGATGCTAATAAAGGTTTGATGAAGATGATGATGATTAATTGGCTTGTTTGATCGGATGCCTATCCACTGGTACCCAAGTCAGCTTGCAAAGTGTTTGAGAGAAGGAATACCACAAACACAAAGCAACTCACCGAAAATGTTATAGTTTTTAGAAATGACAGGCACAGGTACTTTGGCTCCACACTATGTGCCTGACGTCATAGCATTCAGTATATGGTAGAACGGGCACATTCTACTTATATCCAGGATCCATTATCAGTAGAATTGGGTGGTGCAACCAAGTGGAATTCATCTCTTAACACTACTTGGGGAAGACATATATCTCAAAACTGCACAATATAAAAGGGAAAAAAGGAGGCTACTATTTCAGATAAAACAATTGTATTCCAGTCCCTACCCCTCACCCCTTATGTGCAACTTTTCATGAGTTGCATGTTTAGTTTGGGAGGAGTATTAAAATATATGTTTTTCCCACTTCAGCTAGAATGGACAATTTTTTTTACAGGGGCTGGATTATATATACATTTCATTCTTTTTTTGTCTTACTTCTCAAAATGTATTTTTTTTTGTTAAATCATTTTTATTAATTTTCCAATAAAATCATTCAATTAACATATCAAATCATAATCCAATAAAAATAAAATAAATAAAATAAAAAGGTCAAATTGTCTTCCAAATTGTAATTATTAATTTTTGGGACTTCCCATAGTCTGGACCTTGAAGCCTATCTCCAAATATCAATCCTACCTTTCATCGTTGATTCCATATTTCCACATCTCTATTACTTCACTTCTCAAAATGTATTAACTCGTTTACTCATAATGAATTTTATTCATATGTATCTTACTCATCCTGTGAAACTTATGCCAATGGCACTTAACCTGTTTTACTTCTACCTGCCCTTTACATATTGTTTCATGTTGGGAATATCCTGTAAGATGACATTTGGGAGTGGGTTACGCTGTGTTCTAAACCACTGAGCCTCTTGGGGTTGCCAATCAGAAGGTCGGCACTTTGAGTTCGTGTGACAGGGTGAGCTCCCATTGCTCTGCCCCAGCTCCTGCCAACCTAGCAGTTTGAAAGCATACCATTGCAAGTAGAAAAATAGGTACCGCTTTGGAGGAAAGGTAAACAGTGTTACCATGTGCTCTGGCACTCATCACGGTATTCCGTTGCACCAGAAGCGGTTTAGTCATGCTGGCCACTTAACCTGGAAAGCTGTCTGTGGACAAACGCCAGCTCCCTTGGCCTGAAGCAAGATGAGAGCTACACCCCATAGTCAAGTTTGACTGGATTTAAAACTCCAAGGGTCCTTATGGTGACCTTAAAGCACAGTGTGGTGTAGTGGTTAAGAGCGGTAGTGTTGTAATCTGGGGAACCGGGTTCGCGTCTCTGCTCCTCCACATGCAGCTGCTGGGTGACCTTGGGCCAGTCACACTTCTCTGAAGTCTCTCAGCCCCACTCACCTCACAGAGTGTTTCTTGTGGGGGAGGAAGGGAAAGGAGAATGTTAGCCGCTTTGAGACTCCTTCTGGTAGTGATAAAGCGGGATATCAAATCCAAATCCAAACAGGAGAGGGAAATCTCTGCTGCAGGGTAACTACTTGAGAGCAGTCCTTAAATTACTAGGACATGTTCAAAGCAAAGACAAACTAGAATGGCAAAGGCCTGGGACCCTGAACAACAACCTTTCGCACCACAGCATTTTCTTGCACTTTCTTAACTTTCTATTATGAGTGCAACCATGTCGTGAGGTAACTTGAAGGCTGGAATGGACAAGCAAGGGCTTGAGTCTCATCCTTCGCAACACAATATTGCTTGCCCATCCTCTTACCCGGGGTGTTCCTATGCAGAACAAGGAGTACAAGTGTGCATTTCTAAAGGACCAAAGAACACAGGACCTTGTGATCTCAGAGAAGTGTGCCCTTCTGACAGAAAATCCCCACCCCTCAAACAAAATACACACACAATTTTTAAAAAAGGAAAAAACTTGTGAAAAACAGAAATCGAATTTCCATGCCCAGCGAAAAACAGAATGTATATGCTTTGTTGATAAAGAAAAGCAAAGGAACAAAAGAGACGTGCATGGCTGACATTGAAATGAAATACAGATCCATTTTATACATAATACATTGATGACATTTTCAAAGAGCTGTTCATCCTCTACTCATCCCAGTGCAGATATAGTCAATGTGACCTTGAGTGCTGCATATATTTCATACACATTAGCAAAGAAGACTGCCCAGGTGCAATTTGTTCTCAGTGTTATCGTGTGTGTGTGTGTCCCTCTGAATTTCCCAGGGTTATCATTTCTGCATGCGTTGGGAACTTCTACCCCCCAAATGCCACTCTTTGAATTGCTCTCCAAGCGTCCTTGCACAAGGAACGAATGACCCCTTTGTAATTGGGCAAGTGATTATAAATGCAAACAAGGAATGTGCTTTGTTAAGTTTCAACAAAGGCTACAATACTAAGTACACTCGCCAGAGTGGTGCATGATCTAGTTATCTTCCACTTGGACTACTGAAATGCACTCTACGTGGGGTTACCTTTGAAGGTGACCCGGAAACTGCAATTAATCCAGAATGCAGCAGCTAGACTGGTGACTGGGAGTGGCTGCCGGGACCACATAACGCCGGTCCTGAGAGATCTGCATTGGCTCCCACTACGTTTCCGAGCACAATTCAAAGTGTTGGTGCTGACCTTTAAAGCCCTAAACAGCCTCGGTCCTGTATACCTGAAGGAGTGTCTCCACCCCCATTGTTCAGCCCGGACACTGAGATCCAGCGCCGAGGGCCTTCTGGCAGTTCCCTCATTGCGAGAAGCGAGGTTACAGGGAACCAGACAGAGGGCCTTCTCGGTAGTGGCGCCCGCCCTGTGGAACGCCCTCCCTTCAGATGTGAAGGAAATAAGCCTTTAAAAGACATCTGAAGGCAGCCCTGTTTAGGGAAGTTTTTAATATTTAATGCTGTGTTGTTTTTAACACTTGTTTGGGAGCCGCCCAGAGTGGCTGGGGAAACTCAGCCAGATGGGCGGGGTATAAATAATAAATTATTATTATTATTACTATTATTATTATTATTATTACTTTTCATTGGGACTGTCATTGAACCCAGGGAAGGTTACTCCTGAGTATCCATGCAAGGATTAATCCGTACTGTCTAAATATGTTGTGTAACCAGCTTGTAAATTTACCCATTAGCTAACTTTACCTTTTCATTCCAAATAGATCCTACTGACAATTTTTAAATATGCTACATGCTATCTATCTATCTATCATCTATCTATCTATCTATCTATCTATCTATACTCCATTCTTGTTTAAATGGATGAAGGTTGAAATCTTAGGCACACTTCCTTGATTTATTTCTAAGGAAACCTACATAGGATGAGGTTGCACAGTAGAAATTGATGTAATTTCCCTTTATAAGCATATTGGACTTGAATGATGCACATAATATTTGTCTTAAAACCAAAGGGAAAAAAATAGTTGTGATTAACTTGTGCCTTGATGCTTTCAGTGGCGTTTAGTAATCTAGAACTCCATAAATATGTAGCAATAGAAATAGCATTATCAACACTGATTGGTGTTGGCTCTCAAGGGTTTCAGACAGAAGTCTTTCTCAGACCTATTTGGAGATGCTGGCAATTGAATCAAGGACCTTCTGCATGCAAGAAACATGGTCTATTCCTGTGAACTATGGTCCTTACCTTTTGAAGGGTTTGGCATTAAAATCCTGCCATTCTTCATACACTCCAACATTTCTCCAATGAAAACTGTGATGTCCTATTCTATTATTATTATTATTATTATTATTATTATTATTATTATTATATCTATATTGATACTCCAGCAAATGTAGGTGACTTCCAACATATATAAAAACATAATAACACATTTAAGATTTAAAAACTTCCCTATATAGGGCTGCCTTCAGAAGGCTCGGGGTCAGATAACTCCATACCTTCCAACATTTCTCCAATGAAAATAGGGATGTCCTATGGGAAAGCGTGATATTCAAGGATGAAATCAGAAACCGGGATGGCTTCTGTACATCCGGGACTGTCTCTGGAAAACAGGGACACTTGGAGGGTCTGCATTTTTATTGGCAAAGCAACTTCTAGAATAATGGGTGGTATTCACATTTTACCTCTTAGTAGACCTATTAAAATTAATGATACTAATTTGGGGCTAATCCAAACTTTCTTTTGTCTTGTGATTTCTAATGGATCTGAGATATTTTTCTTTTGTCTTGTCACTTTCCCTGGAAAAACTGATAGTTTCCTGCTGAATTGGAACAAACGTCACGGGGGTTTTCTACAGATTGACATTCATTCTGATTCAGCAGTAAGCCACAGGTTTTCCCGGGGAAAGAGGCAGGGCAAAAGAAAGATGTGTTGCTAGAAATCAAGGGACAAACGAAAAAAATTATGGGACAAAGGGAAGTGTGGCTGAGTCTTTAGTTGTATTTATTAATTTCAGGGGCTCTAATCTGAGTAAAACTTAACTGAATCCTCCCCAATGCTTCTTTCTCTGTTAAATATATATATGAGGGAAATCTCCTTAGCATTATTTGAACAAATTTCCTTTTAATTGCAGTATATATGGTGATAAAATCATGCTCTTTGATCGACAAGGCATTTGTTAGGGAGGACATTATCTACCTGTCTGTCTTTGTGTATCAAAAAAGAGAAGCAGGGAGAATCACCTTCGCATTATTTGACTCAGTTCCCTTTGTATTGCAATGCACTTTCTCTTTCCTCTTCTAGAGGCCTCCTCATTCTCGCATCTCCACCAAAAGGCTAGATTGTTCCAGACAGATCCTGGCACTCCTACTGGCAGAGGCCTGCTGAGCACATGCATTTGTTTTGCATTTATTAGAGTCACTAAGGACATTTGTTTGTTTGGAGTTATTTAAGGGAGACTCATTCCCCCTCTCTGCCTGTTGTTTTCCATGGATTCCAATCCGCATTTGCCTAATCCGGTAACAATCAGGCAATCATCCTCACATGCAGCCCATCAGCATCATCCCCTTAGCAAAACACACACACACACACACACCAGAGGCTGAATTGGAATAGGCTTGATAACAAGGAACAGTTCATTGATCCTGGCTAGAATTTGAATATTCTGTCTCCTTGCCCCTGTGAAGTATGTGCAGGAGTGGGGTGGCGGCGGGGTGTGTGGATAGGCTGAAATTGCTTCATTCCTTTGTGGTATAATTGCTAAAAAGCCTGACGTCCACTTTACAGCATTAAACAGTTTTGTTTTATGGTGCATAATGGCTTTTTTTTTTTAAGCAAAGGGTTATTTAGGAGTTTCTTCTATAGCGGAGTTGAGTAGTCACAAAACATTTCTCAGCATTCTGGCACCTGCATGAGGCCGTGACTTATGAATATGCTAATGAGACTGCAACCAGAACTGGCACCGATTCAGCCCCTGCACACAATTAGTGTGTGAGCTACCAGCAGTGCTATAAGACCTAATACATGAAGTCATATTTAGAGTGGTTTGTTTAATTCCAGGACTATTCTCCTTTTCGAAAAGAAAAGAAAAGGCCCCTGGATATGATATGCATACAGAAATGTTTGCCCAAATGTAAACCACTAAGATATATAAGCACAACCTCATATTTAAGGCTTATTCATCAAAACATTATCTGACTCTTTAAAAAGAAATCCTTAGTGATAAATAAATTTACTTGACATTAACAGTTGATGTATCTTCATCACTAGATGACCACAACAGTATCATGCAGTTCCTTCCATGCAGATATGATTTCCATATATAAATGTGTAATCATTTAAGCCTACAAGTTAAAATGTTCAGAATACGTGGGATCATTCATACATTTGTGTCCCTCAAAGCACACACAAAGAAATGGGCATTCGCCATGCTGTGCTGGTGTGAGTGTATGAAGCGGGCCCCATTACATCATTTCATCTGATTTTTGCAGGAAAGGGGTGGAAATTTTCAGGGAAGGCTGCCCCTTCTGAAGACATGAACACTACCAAAGCTGAGAAGGAGAGCTGCAATGGTTATCCTACAAGCACAGCCATTACAGTTTTGTGGTGTGTGAAAAATGAATCACTTAATCTCCCTAGTGCTTTGTGGGCAATTGGTCTGAAAAATTGTGGACACAAGGACGTCTCCCTTGGTAAGAAAGCTGAGAAATTGCAGACAAATAGATCTTGAGGCTTTAAAGTTGTTTTGGGGAGGGGAAGAACTAAAAAGAATTTATTTACCACATAAAATAATCCCCTCTACTTACAAGCTAGGTAAAGGACCCTGGAGGGTTAAGTCCAGTCAAAGGTGACTATGGGGTGCAGCACTCATCTTGCTTCAGGCCGAGGGAGCCGGCGTTTGTCCATAGACAGCTTTCCGGGTCATGTGGCCAGCCTGACTAAACAGCTTCTGGCACAATGGAACACCGTGACATAAACCAGAGAGCACGGAAACACTGTTTACCTTCCCGCTGCAGTGGTACCTATTTATGTACTTGCACCAGTGAGTTTTCAAACTGCTAGGTTGGCAGAAGCTGGGACAGAGCAGCAGGAGCTCACCCACTGTGCAGATTCGAACTGTTGACCTTCTGATTGGCAAGCCCAAGCAGCTCAGTGGTTTAGACCACAGCGCCACCCTGCCAACCAGAAAGGGGCTCTCTCTTTCTCCTCCCATCTGGATGCCTTTCTTAAGTACAGTGGTACCTCGGGTTACATACACTTCAGGTTACATACGCTTCAGGTTACAGACTCCGCTAACCCAGAAATAGTGCTTCAGGTTAAGAACTTTGCTTCAGGATAAGAACAGAAATCGTGCTGTGGCGGCACGGCGGCAGCAGGAGGCCCCATTAGCTAAAGTGGTGCTTCAGGTTAAGAACAGTTTCAGGTTAAGTACGGAGCTTCGGAACGAATTAAGTACTTAACCCGAGGTACCACTGTAGAGAACAACAGTTTTGTTCTCACAAAGCTGCTTTCTCCCCATAAGCACTAGAACTGGCAAGCACTACCAAATTTGCCCCTTTGATTGCACGATTGCCCTCTCAATCACAACACAGTTCTTTCTCCACATCCTCTCAATGTTTTGCTGCTTGCTCTCCCTTCCAGCATTCTGCCCTAGTGTTATAGAATTACGATGTCCTTAAAAACATTATTTTTAAAAAACACCAGATGTTTGTCCACAGGATTATTGCTTTAAAGAATGCTTGGATCACCAAGGGATCACAATGTGCTGAAGGGTTCGTGCTTTGACTTGGGTGACCTCACGGCAATCCTGTTTGGTCAAGCCCAATATATCTCTTTACTGCAATCAGGAGACAGGGAGTCACTTTACAACCAGAGCAGGGTCTGACACAATTTCCATACGCAGAGTGAACTCCCATTCCCCAGATAACACATATAGGTGCTAATGCTGAAAATTAAACCAACCCAATAAAGAAAGAGATCAAAGCAAAAGAATCAGTAAAAGCCATAAGAGCAATGGGTATAGGTATCAACAGATGCCTTTCTGGAAGACCTGGGCAAATAAAATGGTCTCATCCTGGTGCAAAAAGGACGTCCTATATGGTTCCAGGTAACCCTCCCTTAGGAAGGAATTTCACATACAGGATGCCCTCTCTATCGTCTCAAGGATTCAGAATATTAGGAGGGCTGGGCCTCTATAACTAATTGTAACATTTGTGTTCTTGCTAGTTTTCTGTACAGCATCTATGTGCAGGGATTTTGCTTTAGTTTAGAGGAGCATACATCATTTGAATTGTCAGCTGCAGCCTGAAGTGGTACAGCTCAGACACAATTTTATTGACCCACTGAGAATTAGCTTAGGTCTCATGGGAATATTACCAATTGGGGGATGGGAGACAGGGCCAGCTCCTTAAAATCTGCATATTAGATCTAAGGATTGGGGCGATGAAGCAGCCTAGCAACTAGAACTGACCAATTAAAGGGTTTATCATTTTCCAAATTATATCCAACATCGCGTTTGCATCATATCTAGCCAGATTTTCAGTTCCTGAATGCTTTGCAAGGTGTTTCTGCTCTATTTGGAGTCCCGTTCATTTGGCTTCGTTTAATTAATTTCATCTGACTTGTTTAAATTTCCTAAGTTTAATGGGGCACGGCTTAATTGAAATTTAATTTGGCTGTGCTTAATAATAGCAGCACTCAACCCATAAGTGGGGCACTATCAAGAATGAGCGCATGGGAGGTGGAGAGGAGAAGGTCATATGAACAAGGTGACACGGAATGACATACTTCAAAGCAGAAAACACAATCGGATATGGTTGTGTAAGCAGAACAACAGAATGCAGGTGTTAACAATAATGCTGACATCTTAAGGTCCAGTAGTGTATATCTAAGCTACTGTAGGTCATGAAATAAGAGGCAATGCAGACAGACAGAAATAACCCTTCTGTGTGCAGTTGTAAGGAAGTGGGCAAGACTTGTTGATTTTAGGTAGGCTTGGGTTCTCAGGAACATAATGCTCGTGGCATGTCTTTGTTTATGCATTTCAGGGATGGCGAACCAGTTGCACTCTGCATGTTGTTGAATTACAAGTCCCATAATCATCCCTGACACTTTGTATAAGCTGGAAAGCATTTCAGTTTTGCTTGTACTCCATTAATTAAAAATTCAGAAATAACCACAAGATGCCCATTACATATCCTGTTTTAATCCACACATATGCTTCGTAAAAGGTCCGTATAGTAAAAGCTATGGTTTTCCCAGTAGTGATGTATGGAAGTGAGAGCTGGACCATAAAGAAGGCTGATCGCCGAAGAATTGATGCTTTTGAATTATGGTGCTGGAGGAGACTCTTGAGAGTCCCATGGACTGCAAGAAGATCAAACCTATCCATTCTAAAGGAAATCAGCCCTGAGTGCTCACTGGAAGGACATTTCGTGAAGCTGAGGCTCCAATACTTTGGCCACCTCATGAGAAGAGAAGACTCCCTGGAAAAAACCCTGATGTTGGGAAAGATGGAGGGCACAAGGAGAAGGGGACGACAGAGGACGAGATGGTTGGATAGTGTTTTCAAAGCTACCAGCATGAGATTGACCAAACTGCGGGAGGCAGTGGAAGACAGGAGTCCTGGTGTGCTCTGGTCCATAGGGTCACGAAGAGTCGGACATGACTAAATGACTAAACAACAACAACACGCTTCGAAGATTGTATTTACAGACCATGATAGTAACAATACTTATAGACAACTGCAGTGAGTTTACTGAGAATTCAAGGCATTTTGCAACTTGACTTCTAATATGTCTGTAGCTCCGGGGTGCATGATTTTCTTATGAATGGTCCCAGCTTGAATTCCTGATTTCTCCACTTAATAGGAATCTGAATAGCAGGTCATAGGAAAGACGTCTGCAGGAGACTTTGGAAAGTTTCTACCACTCAAAGTAGACAATGCCCATTAGACTTACCAGATTACCAAAACATAATAAATACTGTCTTATATATTCTGGTTAGGTTGATCAGTTTTTATTAAAGGGCGGTGGTTACCTTTTATATTTATTTATTTTTTTAAAAAATGTAACTCATTTCTAGAAGCAACCCACAATCAATAGAAGACAGCTGCATGATGTCTAATGGGCAATTTTAAATTATCAGCTGCAAGATTAATGGAATAAGATCCACTGCTCATCCAATATAGCAAACCTTATCTGTCTTTCCAAAATGATGGAACTAATAGAAGGTGTTTCTAAAATGTCAATTAGGTCAACATATTTTTAGCTATTGTGGAATCATTTTTTAATATGTATTACTTGACAGGTTTTCAATAGCTCACTTCTTTCAAGGCTGGGGAAATATTTGATCACATGGAATTAGATTAAATTGGAACTTGTGCATGAAGCACTCGTGAGATCATTGAACAAATTTTCATATGTTGCTGTTGTTATCATTACCAATAATGTTATTTTAGGTATCTTAGGTATGCAACAATAAATCAGAGAGAGTGAAGTAAAAGCAAGAAACTCACTATCAAATTATTCTATAGTGCAACCAAGAATATCAATTAACAAATAAGAATAAAATGGCTACAGTAATCCTAGTTTTCACCAAAAAGAAACAAAGAAACATTTAGCTGATTACTGAAAAGCTCTAGAAATGGGGCCAAGAGGACCTCTTTTGAAAGAATACTCCAGGCATGGTAGGACCCTCTTTTCATTCAATTTCACTCTTAAATGGTGCAACTGAAAAATTCAGCATAGTGTACCTAGCCAGTCATTTTCCTTTCCCAGGATATTGTTCATTACCCCTCCCATTGGTTTTTCATTCCATGCCCATCCAATTAGCCCTACTTGGGTGTTCACCCTAATGAGATTACAATTACTGTTGCATTGCCCAGACCACTCTCCACACATTGGAGGTGGAAGATACGAAACAAAGAGCTGTCTCTACTTTTGTAGGCTCCCCATGTGGCGTTGAACCTTGATTTCAATCACATCAATGTGAACTCCCAGAGAGGGTATAATCATCCTGAATTATGGGATGACCCAGCATACTCAGCCCCATTGTGTGGATTTTGGTGGATTCCACCCTCCTTATAGCCCCTCCCTCTGGTTTTTGTTTTCCCCTTCTGCAAAACTTGGGAGTTCCTCAAACTTGCTGATTGCACCCCCCCAGCAGCATAAGGATTAGAAAATGAGTTCACTATTAGTATCGGACAATGCTTTGGGACCTCTAATGAAAAAAACACACTCATTAGAACGAACCTACAAAGGTTAAGAGAAAGTGACTGGTCAAATTGGGTGGCTAACACCCCAGAGGACAGGATCACACTTCAAAATGACCTTGACAGATTGGAGAACTGGGCCAAAAGAAACAAGATGAATTT